>JAZGTI010001454.1:6686-35018 GCA_036877585.1 Botia kubotai
CCCTATGTGAGTGCAGGCCAGAGGGGGAGTGGGGAGGGGGGACAATCGTACTCGGGCCCGGTTCACGGCAACCGTGCCTAGTGTGAGTACACCCTTACAATAGCGTTATGGTCAGATAAAAATTACATTTGGTTGAGCAATTTGTTACACACTATTTCTGCTACTGAAATGCTTGCTGAGAAGAGATTTAAGTTACGATTGTCACTTGTAAAAATGTTAAAAAAATACTTTAACTATAGGAGAGACCCAAGTCAAATCTAGGGACCAGAGTACCGTAGAGACCTGAGATGTAGGACCCCCCTTAAAAACCAACTGGTATCCACACAGCAACGCGCTGACAACCACCCACAAAACCTTAGCATTGTGGAGTGAGTTTTGCACAGTTAAACACCACTTTTATTTTTCTATTTTTTTAAATGTTTATTTCAGATTTGACATTTGACATTCAGCTTCTTCACATACAGCATCTAAGCAAACTTTCTCAAACCTCCCTTTACAGAGTTGTTTAGCTTGGGGTCCAGCATAAAGTTTTTATGTGTCTTTTGAGCAATTTACTTTTTGTTGGTCTTTGCTCTTAATAGCACATTGATCTTGCATCTGCTATACATCTTTCTACTTCACCCATGCCCTCTTAAAGATCTCAGCACTGATATTTTAAAAGACTAAACTGACTGCCCTAAAATTTCATCAAGCAACTTTTGACAGCATGCAACCCAATGCAGGCGCTCTTATGTTTTAAACATCAGTATGGCATTGATAGGCCATGAGTTATGGCCTTTTGGGGGTTCTTATGATGTTGACTTGCTTGCAAATGCAGGATTTGTGAAGACTAAGTGATTAGAAGCCACTTCTATACAATCTGTGTATGGCCTGAATGTTGTTTTGAAAGTGATATCAGCATTTTGATTGGTCTTTCATGAACTTGAAAATGTTCTTTTATTTGTCTTTTTTAGATGTGACAGATTGCAGTGGATGAAGTCAAAACAGTGGCTTTCTATTTAGGGTATTGGTAGAGGCAAACCATTATGAGCTAATAAACGATAATTTGTAAAAAATAATTTGTTTATTTAAATATATAGATACATATATATTGTGTTGCGGAGGAGGTCGCACATCACCAGAATACTAACTTCCGTTCCGGACTACATTTCCCATGACCCTCGTACCCAGGTCAGATTGCTTCCTGTTTGCCACCTAATTCAAATTAGTCGGACTATAAAGCCCAGAACCACACACTCATGCAATGTCTTGTACTGCCATGAGCTGCAATTCAGAGCGGTTTTTTATTCAGACTGCTTTCCCATTGCCAATTGGACTGTTTATCGTTTTTGACTTTTTGCTGCCTGCCTTGTTTTTCGCTTTGGACATTGTTGTTGATTGTTTGCTGCCTGCCTCGACCCTAGCCTGTTTGCTCGTTTTGATTTTGTCTCACCTGTATTGCCCTGTTCGCTGTTATTCGACCCTTGCCTGTTTGTTGATTATTCTGATCATTAAAGAGCTGCATATGGATCTCTCTGCGTCAGCGTCTCCGTTACGTATTGTAATGCCTATATTACATATATTGTAATGCCTTTTCTGAGTGCTGTATTTATTTTCTATACACACAGAAAGTTTTTTTTTAACAGGAGTACATTTTTTAAACTACATTTGTATAAAAAAGTAGGTTAGTGACAACTGTATTTGTTATACCCATGTAGCATTTTCAAAAAGACTAGTTGTTAATGCAGTAATGTTGTGGACAGCACATTTGGGGTGTGATGCTAGACAGAGTGTAACAGTGACTGGACGGTTGTGTTTGTGATAATGAACTATGGCAAGGACACGGAACTAAGTTAATGAAAAGATGCAAACAGGAATATACACAAACAACAACCGTGCAACAAAAAGGGCGACAACATGTGCAAACAGCGGTGAATAAAACAAAGACAAACCACGACGATGAATGAACAAAACACGAAGCCAAGGCAGAGGTATCCAGAGGGTAATCCAAACGAGAGCATAAATCCTAAACCAAGTGAGGCATGAATGAATATACAGACCACAAGGAAACACTATAAACGCCAAACAATAACCCACGACATTACTAACAAAACCAGGAACTTAAATACACATAGTAATCAAATAGACACAGGTGCAAACGATTAGACTAACACAGGAAGTGACATCAAACACAGGGGACATAAACCAAAGTCATTATAAGAGTTCGCGCTCCTCGCTAATCGCGGGAACGCGGTTCGTAACACAGAGGTACTTGTCTTGTTCACAAATGTTGATGATGTCTTTGTGTCTTGTGGTAACACAAACAGAACTGCCAAAGAGACAAAACTATTCAGAACCAGCAGCTTAAAGAAGATAAAACACAGCAAATCTTCAGCAGCAGTTTACTAATAATTACCACACTGCAGCTGTCGTTATCGCTAAAGCCACCTATTGCTATTTCTGACTTCTGTATTCTGTTCACATCCAGAACACTAAATTATGTGGATTCACTCCACATTTAGATGCAGTTGTTACTCACAAAACTTTGCAACATTGTACTTAAAATGTCATCAAACTGACATCCTGTTGAAAAACATTACTCCCATTTTACAGCCTTGTCTTAACCTTTTGTCACATTCATCTATTAATTTCTGCTTTGTTCTTGTAGGTGGTCTGAGTTTAACTCACTAACTGATAGCAGCAAGTCAGTGAAAAGCCAATGCAGCTTCTGTCTTTCTCTTTGTTGACACAGTGCCAGGAGAGTTAATACAGTGCCCATTATATAAATTAGCCCTCAAGCTGCCCTGTGGTGACCTCAGCAAGAGATGCTGATACATACAGTACATTTTTCTCTTTCTCTCTGTATCTGTCTATAGTTCGTTTGTTTCCTTCTCTCCGTTCAGTCTTACATTGCTTTGTCTTTGTCACTGCATTTGGTACTTGAATCACTATAAACAGAGATGTAACTGCTTACACTGCAGGCAATGTTATGAACTGCTGAGCTCTGTGTCTAACCCATCTGTTTGCCTAAGTCATTACATAGGTTGGGAATGTGCTTCCATGCAAAAAAATAAGAATCCCATTGCTTATTTGTGTCTTATCTGTATTTCAGGACCCTGCCATCCAAACCCGTGTCACAATGAAGGCATCTGTGAAATCAGTGAAACATACAGGGGCGACACATTCATTGGCTATGTCTGCAAGTGCCCACCAGGCTTCAACGGAATCCATTGCCAACACAGTAAGTTCATACCATGACTTCATATAAGCTCTGGCCCAGTTTACACCTTGTATTAACAGCCCTGATTACAGGTGTAAATAGGAGTGGCAAATCATTGGGCAAAATGAATTTAATTATATACATGCTTTAAAAGAAAACAAGGGTCAGATTTGCCAAATTTATATAAGACTATGCAAATACATGCACAAAACTTCAGAGGTTCTATTTTTAAAATGCTTGACATCAGCACAGGAACAGTATCATAGACTGTTTCCTCAATCCAATCCAATCACAAGTCACAAGAGATGCCTGTTTGAGATGCCTGTTAATATCAAGTGAAAACAATCTGGGAGAATACTGGACGTGTAAACAAGGTGGCTGTAAAGACAAAGAGCAATGGTTAATGTATCTGCAGTATGTATTACATAAACATATTTGCATTACTTAAATTACAACAATTTGAAATTAATGAAAATGTATTGTTCCATCTTATATTAATATGTTATATACTGCATGTGATTTCATATTTTAATTCTTTAAGAAGTTAAGTTCATTAAGAATGCTGAACAAAATATGAATATGACATTTTCATTGGTAGGTTCATATTAAAATTGCTTCATTTTGGTCAAGCCTGTTTTTCATCACTAGATTTATGATACAGGCCTAATAGAAGCATAATTTATGTATGTATTTATATAGAGTCAATGCGTTTAGCTGTGATTACCACAAGCACACACAGATGTTTATGCATGATTTATTTTCATTTGTTTTTATTTTCTTCCGTGTGTGGAACATATGGTCAGAAGCAGACTGATCTTTTGCCACTCCAACAAAAAAAATGAACAGGCATAAAAATCAACATTTGCTCTTGCATATTAAATGTGTTAGATTATGTGGGGATACAAGCCAGAGGATAAACCAAAGATGAAAAGGGATTTGAATATAAGCTCCTTAACTGTTTGTTTTACCATATTTACTCAAGGTTTATATATGTGTTTATATAAAAAAATCTCATGTAATTTCCAAAGAATTGGTAAGGGGTGCTTTACCTATTGCATTTGAAAGTGTGCCAGTTGATGTTAGGTCAAAGCTGGTACAGGGTGGGGCAGATGTTGTTAAACCTTGGGCTGGGTATCCTAATGTGGGTTTTGGTAAATATAAAAGTATGATTATATTACTGTTGTCATCATGTATGCATGTCAAGAGAAGAGCTAATGCAGTGTACAGTATCTAAAAACTTGACTATTGACAATTTTATGTAATGATTTATTGTTTGTAAGCTTATGTGTTAAGTGGCAATGTTGCAAAGCTTAATAAGGCATACAAAAGGCCCATCTTTTACTGGCTTAAGGTGAATGGCCAGCTTCACTGCCAAAATGATAAAACAAAGTGAGACCATGCCCATTAACGCCAATGGTCAAAGTGCATTTACATTCCAAATGTAATTAATTTACTGTTTTTTCAAATTCTTCAGCGTGAATGTGTAAAAGCTGACATACCGTCTGTCACATTAAAACAATGAGAAGGTCAAAAGAAGTTCAAACTGCATGCTGTTTACAACAGTGATTGTTGAGTACAACATTGCCATCCTAAGAAATAATAGCTATTCACTGTCTGCTCAGTAATAGCTAAATAAATGGGATTCATTATCATGTAACATTTTTGTTGTCCATGTGCTTTCTGAGGAAATTTTTTGTCCTGAGGTTAGATGTATTAGACAAAATGTGTCTTACAGGTGCTGTAGAAATACTGATTAGATTTAATAAAATAAACTTACTTGTAAAACAAAAACACATTTTCTACATAGTCGTACTATGAGATCCCAGATGTCCGAACCTAAGGTGTACACAATAAACGATGTAAAATAAGTGGCTAATATTAATTCTACTATAATGCTGCAAGGATATTGTAAACGCCAAGATAACCAACTTTCTCATTTGAGCTGCCTCAAAGAAGGCGGGGCTTATGGTCACAGGCAACAAGAATAAATTCCATAGCTACGCTTTAGGGTTATAAGGTGCTAAATATCTAAACTACACATTTAATATTTGACAGATGTGTTACAATAGAAATGACTGACCTAAATAATCACAGATGTAAACTGTTTTAATTTAGAATTATAATTTACGTGATTAATGTAGCCTAATGTAATTCATAACTGTCAATGAGGCAAGACATTAACAAATCTGCTTATATTATATTAGACATAAGATTAATAATGAATGTTCACGTGTTGTAAATGAATTTTATAAACCTATTTACAGCTTTCCTGATAGCCTTCAGTAATTCATTTGTCCAAGAAAATTATTCATAAAACATATGAATATCAATTGATTCCGGGGTTTACTTTCTGACACAGATGACAATGAATAGACAATCACAGCTATGCTTTTTTTAGTGAAAAAATACAGGGCAAGATAAGGAAATTGAGAAAAAGAAAAAAGAGAGATGAGAGAGGAAGAGCTGGTAGTCATACTGCCCACTGTGCCTAGAATGGTACTAGCAATGTATTCCTCAATTTAACAACAACACAAACATCAAGCATGAATATAGTCATAATATTATTATTGAATAATATTTTATAATAATTAGTTCTGGTCCTGGAACATGTTTGATTGAGAAACTTTCCAAGAATGCTGTTATTTAATATTTCACTAATAGAAATAGGCCTTAAAACACGTAAAAAATGCACATATGTAGGTCGGGAAAATCAAAATTTGGATGGATATGTCCTCAAACCCTAATTATCTACATAGTCACTCAGTGTTGTGCATATGAACTGGCATATACCGACTGGTTTAAATGTATAGAATGTGGTAACATACGAAACAAGGG
Organism: Botia kubotai; assembly: GCA_036877585.1. Taxonomy (NCBI): domain Eukaryota; kingdom Metazoa; phylum Chordata; class Actinopteri; order Cypriniformes; family Botiidae; genus Botia; species Botia kubotai. The sequence continues at coordinate 12,721 of JAZGTI010001454.1, forward strand.
TTTCATCTGCTCCTGACAAACTGAGTTTAGATAATAACCTGGCAAGACTCTTATGTAGGTCGGTAAAAATTAGATTTACTTACTGTCAATTTTAGGCAAACCTGAAATGTTTTACTTCTAAGTCAGAGTTCCCCTTACCTATATCAGACTGATCTGATCTGCATATACAGAACATTCATTTTAAAATGGCTTTCTGGAGGATTTTAAAACCCATCTATCAAAAATGGCAGTAATTTACGTGACCAAACATGGCTTTTTGGTTGAATTGGATTCTAACACCCTGTCTACTCTAGACATGACTGCCACATTACATTACTTCAAAAGCAGATTACTCACATAGTAATGCAGCTGTTTATACTGGAAGTATATATTGTGTTGTTTCGCGAAGGACTTTCAGTCTACTGATGCCTGTTCTATTTTTAATGTACTGCGGAGCTATGGCAGCCAAATTATTTCACGGGTTCATGTAAAATAAAATAATTTTACTTACAAATGTCATAATTTTTTGTCTTAAGGACATCTATTAAGTTTATTTTTACCTTTTCTTTAGTGTGTAATATACGTTTGTGCATGTTAATGATCTGCCAAGTTTCACTGAACTATCTGAAATGCCAATTTTTTTGTGTGTTATTTGACTTGGTTTCATCACTGTTACTCATTTGCTTAAGGCCAGCCAAGCGGATAATTTGGCCTCCCCTGTCGTGCTAGAGCAGGGAAGATGCTGTGGGCCAACTGACCAACCAGAGCAGACTGGGTGTTTCCAACACGTTTGATCATCCGCTATTAAAATACATGGAAGTAAATAGCTAACGAACAGGGAGAAGAACAGCTTACATTGTTTAACATGAATTAAACATAACATCACATTATGTCTGAAAGGTTGTTTTTGCCTCTGTTATGGATATTATTGTGTCTATAACAAGTTTATATTAAGTGACAATTTTAAAGCATTTTTTTTTAAAGTAAAGTGTATGGTTTAAAGTCTATGTTAGTAAACATTGAAAGAAACATAGCATTGGTGTGTTCAGTGTAGACAGACAGGCCTGATCTGTTGAAGAAAGTGTGTTAGGCATGGCCTGTGACTCATTTATTTCCTGTAATGTCATCCAATACCAGAATATTGGTTTCTGTTTATTTGAAGGATATTCCTTCATACATGCATAGTTACGAACAAACCAATGATTGTTTTCCTTACAAGAGACAGTGTATTTGACAAAGCCAACTTTGAAAGAGTCTCGCAAAATTCTTTGAAATGAGCCTTTTGTGATTACCTTCAGTAAAGGTCTAAGGTTCTGACTAAAGCTGAGCTCTGTCAGTACATTTGATAACTCTCAGGAAATAAAGGTCTGTAATGGGTTCTACTCATTGAAATTGACTGGTACAAATACAGTATCTAAAGACATTAGGTAACCAAAATCTAGTGTCTGGGTAATTCTTGCAATTAAATGATAAAAAGAACATGATAATTGCACCCTAAGAATGACAGCTTAGCAGGCTTTGTTGCAGCCACGTGCAGGCTTTGTAATTGCTGACAAGCTTAATAGGACTGATAAAATTGAGTTAGTGGGATTTTATCAGGAAGAATAAACCCTGTGCTGAATGCTGGCCCTTTGTTACAAATGTAAATGACTTTGGAATCAGTTTGAAAATGGGAAAAGCACTGTCAGGGAAGAATGAAACATGAAAGGAAATCTATATTACCCAGGTTAATTGACAAAAGACAAATCACTAAACAGCTGCAAAACCTGTTATCCCTAAAACACCGTACATTTTAGCATTATCTTCTGATGAAGTGCTTTCTTTGCTTTGTTCTTTGTATTGGCTAATTAATTGCATTTGGTATGATTTTCACAATTAGCTTAAATATAGCTGCAAGCAGCAATTTGTCCATTCCTGCGGGTATAGGGGCAGTTGTTAAGAAGCAATAAAAACAACTAGTAACTTCTGTGTTTATAATAAACAAATTCAGGAAAGTTAGCATGATTGACATTCATCTATAATATTGCAGCTTAACATTGAGAGCTGTCACTTTAGATTTTTACCCATTGCTCCCAGCAAGACAAATTGCTAGGTTTGGTATATACTGTATCTGTGCAAAGATGTAATAAACCATAAGCCACTGATACTATTGTATCCATTGTATCCAAATTGTATTGTATCCAAAACAGCAAAACATTTAACTTTTTCTGCAGAACAAGTATAGGCCACCACATTTTCAGGTGTTGTTCTTTGGGATTGTGCAGAAGAATGCTGAACAATGCAAACAAGTCATCACTGTCAAGTTATTAAAGAAATATAGGCTTATATAGGCTTTTGTTGAAAAGATAACCCACATTTATCATTATGGAACTGCATTGACTGCCTAGCATTTTTTTATATCCATGGAAACTCAAAAGTAAGTATTGTATTAAATGCTAATATACCTTTTATTAGTGTTTATAAATGTAGCAGCAATGTACGCAAGCATGTGCAATTATCAGAATTAACACAATTAAGCTGAATTACAGAAACCTTTCAATTCTTTTTAAATATCATGTTTTTCCCTGTAATCTATCTAAGAATGTTTTGCTCCAGATGCATTCTAGCGAAAGTGAAAATGACATATTTGTCAAAGTATGGTAACCCAGGCATTATCTTAAGCACAGTTTTTCAGTGCAACCTTGCTTTTTAGAACAGGCAGGGCCAGTATTACTACAAAAGAAGGTAATAATGTCTGTTTTCATTATTTTGAAATGTTATTATGTTGGATTGGAATGTTAAGGGCTGATTTAATTGCTTGTGAATGGTACCTATGGTACAATACTATGGATGTTTTTGGACTATTGTCAGATAGCCATTACTGTATATTTATTGCAATTTACAGCTGTCCGGAATTAGCACCTGGTTTTACGCTATAGGGAATGCCTTCCAAGTGACCGGTGTCTGAACCTCATGTCTAATTGGCCCACAGCAGCACTTGATTCTCATCAGGAGCCCCTATGATGCTCTACCTTTCTAATCTGCTTGCTAAGGTGAAACGATCATGGAAGACACACAGTTTTTGGTGGTGTTGCAGGCGCACCAAGCGGATCTGTTGAAGGCCCTAGATTAGGAAAAACCCTCTCTCACCCGTCTCCCACTCTGAGATTTTCACACATCTGTACAGAGGTGGTCGAGGAGTTTAGAGTCTCGAGCCTTTCAGAAATACATCGCACCTAGGTCTAAGTCCTCATCTGATGCCTCTCTGCCTAGTCCATCTGAAGCTAAAAACCATGGGCAGGGCCAGAAGCAGAGCATTGCTGGTTATGGTCCCCCTCCTTCTTGGATCAAAGCACAGAAGCAACGCAATGCTAGGTAGAGGAGGCAGGATGCTAAGGACAGGTGGGCTGAGGCTCGGGGCATCTCACTCCCTCCCCATTTTCCAGTGTCTCAAGCCTTTCAGAAATACATCCCACCTAGGTCTAGGTCCTCATCTGATGCCTCTCTGCCTAGTCCATCTTAAGCTAAAATCCATAGGCAGGGCCAAAAGCAGAGCATTGCCAGCCATGTTCCCTCTTTTTCTTGGAGCAAAGCACAGAAGCGACATGATGCTAGGCAGAGGAGGCAGGATGCTAAGGACAGGTGGACTGAGGCTCGAGGCATCTCACTCCGGCTCTGAGGGTTTGGACCATTATGATGGTCCAAATGATGATCATGGCAGCCTTGTATACATTTTTCACCTATTCTGCATGGCATTGTTACAATCACCTATTCTGATGGTAACAGGGTTCTGCTGGTAGGCAGCCCTGTATAAGCTGTATAAAGTACAGCTGTGCTGAGGAGTCATAGCTTGTAACCGGCAACTTCCCCTTGGCTAGTTTGCTCTGTTGAGCCTTAGTCTCACAGTGTCACAGTGAGAGCTGTGACACTTCCTGTTAGAGCTTTTCTCATGGCAGGCCTGTGGTGTGAGCTGGATATATACTGTCACTAGACTGAGAGCCCCACCTTAAACACCTTTAGTACAGGCTGTCCCAGGTCCATGCAGATCAGGGGAAAGACCATGTTTTGTTTCAAACCAAAACCCCTAGTGGATTGCTTTGGTATCTGTTTACAATGGTGTCTGTTTACGTGTTCCTGTAGCTCAATTGGTAGAGCATTGCGTTAGCAGCGCAAACGCTTGCGTGATTGATTCTCAGGGAATGCACATACTGATAAAATGCATAGCTTGAATGCACTTTAAGTCGCTTTGGATAAAAGCATCTGCCAACTACATAAATGTAACGTAACCATTATTGGAGTTTTCTTGATCTTCATGAGATCATGAAGGGAACCATTTCTCAGATTCATTTACTCCTTCACTGTTCCCCCACAGCTCCATTAATGTAAATTCAAGGGGGGCAAACAGCTAGCTAGCCACAGCTGCTTAAATCTACAGGCCCTTAATTTTGCAGACTTTTCAGCTGACTTTTATCCAAAGAAACTTAAACTTTAAGAGAGAGAGAGAGTCATTAACATTTTGCACTAAGAACCAACAAGCCTAGTCTACAAAGCTACATTTACAAGTAGGAATAATTCCGTTGCAGGGGACAGGATGAACAGTAGAAGAAGCAAGTTAAAAAACATTAAACAAGGTTAAGTATTGGAGCATTACAGAATAGTCAGCTGTCTGCAAAACAGGTGTGAGCCTGAGAGCTCATTCCACCAGGAAGGAACAGAACAGGTGAATGTCTTAGAAAGCGATCTGGTACCTTGCTGTGAGGGAACAATGGGATGTAGCTCGTTTACAGAATGTAGCTGGTGGGAGGGAATAAAGGGGTGAGTTGAGAAGGGTGATGTACCAGTGAGTGTCCTAAAGGCCAGGGTCAGATAATTAAATTTTATGTAGGTGCTACAGTGGAGTGAGGTCAGGAGAGATGTATGGTGGGCTCCCTTTGGTTTAGAGCTTGGTCAAAGGACGACACTTGAGGGGCTACAGCCATCTGCCTACTAGCACTCCTCAAATGTTAGTCTTGTGGTTGACTGTATCTGGTACCCTCACTATAGAGGAATCCCTGCTACATTGGTGGCATGTGTCATTGGCGTGTTAACAGTAGCCTGGGAGACTGCTGTTTGAGTCTCACATCAAACACCTCCCTGTGTGTCTACTGTAAGCTTTTTTAAGTGGGCCTTGCATTTGGGCCATGGAGTTCCCAGAGAGTTCCTTTTGTCACCAGCAGTGCAGGTGAGTAGGATGTAATTGCATTCTGCTAATGGTGATTGCGCTTAAGCATGGACCATGTGGCAGCCACTTCCTTCGGCATGGCACAGTTAGCATTGTGTTCCCCACAGTGCTAACCAGACACAGTGTTGAGTTCCCTTCAAAAGGACTCAGTCTTGTTTCCATGCCTCAAGTGCACCTGTCTACATCTCTTCAGATAAAGAAGTTGATGATGCTACAAGTGCCCCAATATACTCACAGGTGCACCTGATGAGCATCAAGCACTGTTGTGGGCCAATTATATTGGTATGATTAGACATGAGATTCAGACACCGGTCACACCGAAGGTGCCCCCCAAATTAGACGCATGGTCTTGTTCCTTTTTTCAGGGAATTGAGCTTAAATATGTAACCAGACACATACATTCTTACATAATTTTAAAGGGTTACATTTAGTCTGAACTCATATACATTGAGATTTAGCTTATTCCTCAAGTGTGGATTTTGTGAAACTTTCATATTGTACACGTCCTTGTCCGATTTCCTGAACCTTTGGAATGATGAGGCCCAAGGGCGGTTAGCTCTATTACCATCATCATTATTAATGGTGAATTCCAGCTTGGATTGCAATGTCTGCTGTGTTGTCATTACTGGAATGATAGGTTGCCATGCTCCCACTGTGTCAATGGACAGATTGGCAGGCCAACCGGGGATGGAAAGAGAATAGCCAATTATTATAATGGCATGTCACGACAAGCTATTGGCACACAGAGAAGCATGTAGATATTGTCAGGCTGGAAAAGGATAAGGAGAGGAATTAGAGTGTATTCGACATTATCATTGTGTTGGTCATGTTGGCAACGAGCCTCAAATCATGTCCTGGATCACAATGACTACAGGTCTTTTTGCAACATTGACACAGATTGATTTGCAACATACTTTATTGTTCACATAGTTATTAAAAACTCTCATAGATAAGAATTTATAATGTGGAGAAATTTAACAATGTCCTTCAGAAAAAAAAAGAAAAAGGAAAAACACAATAAAAACATTTAAATTCTGCAAGTCATGCCCATAGATGATGCACAAAATATGAATTACTACTTTTATTACATATTAAAACATTATCTTTATTTAGTTATTTTAACTATTAAATTAAAACATTTAAATTTGTGCCACCTGTATTAGTGGGTATACAATTATCAGAATAAACATTTAAATTTAACCACAGGAACATTATTTATTCATTTTAAATATTATGCTGATCTCCAGTATGTAATCTAATCCATCATAAAAATGTTTGCTCATAATGCACTAATAGGACACTCTGATAGAATGTTAAGAATGTGTGTTAAGATTCCCCCTGAACTCTGCCATTATCTAAAATCTGCTTTGTACAAAACTGTCCTTCTGACCTTCACTGATTAGAACAGTCAACATTACAGTGGGGATGATAAACAAAAACAGACTGATAAACATCACACAGGCTAATGCTTATATTTATTATTTATTACCATCAGTGTAAAAGCACTCAATCCTCTGTTCTACATTATGTACAATACTATTAAGATTCCTTTGTTCTGTTTCCGTCAAGGGAATTAAACATAAATCAGAAGAAGTTTAACACGCAGTACTGTATTTTTAGTGTTGTTTCTTAATGATTGTGTTTGCAAAAGGTTCAACAAATTCAATATAGGCCAAGTCCGTGTGATATATCAACTGGTCTGACCACAGGCATTGCAAGCAGTGGTGTTGACAGATATAAAAGAACAAGGCATAAAAGAAAGGGAAAATAAAGCAAGGTTAAAAAGCTTTTTCACTTAGGGGCATCTTGAGTAGGCCGAACCATGCTTTGACTTCAACTCAAAAGATGCCAGGATTTTTATATCTGAGCCAGGAGTCTTTTGGCTGATTTAATTTGTACTTTGATCAATAAGCAATCTTTGGCTTCTTTCAAAATATTCCAGCTGTTACGGTGATTGATTTGGATTCAGAGAACATGTGCAAGGTGTTTTGGGCCTGACCTGTATTTGATTAAATATTGACAGGTGCTTGTGTGGTTTGTGTGCTAAGACACCTGACAGGTTCAAAGAAATGTGGCAGTATGTCTGTAGGGACTAGTCTGGATAAGGAAGTAGTGCTGAATATGATTTTATACAGTTTATAGGTGATTATTAGTGTGATAGAAGCATTACAAGACCAACACAAATACAAAGAATGCAAACTTCTGGAAATATGCTGTGTTATTACAATTAATGCACTTCTTCATTGATCAGACATAAAGTCCTTAAATAAAGTTATTTGCTCACCAAAACCAAAAAAAAGTGTTTGGACCTTTGGTGTATGTAATACCACCTGGACAGCAAAGCAACCCTCAATTTGCTCTATATCACATTTAAATAACACTGACATTATATTTATACTATGTCAAACACATTGTTGTTGATTTGCTGTAGCACAGCTCCATAAATGTGATAGAGAGGAAATGTTTACCTGCATTCACATTTTGATTCTGACTGAGAGCAGAAAGAGTCACTCTGTTGCAGTGGTGATATGCAGGCAGTGTCGGTAAGAGTTTGTCCTCACACAGCACTCAGCTCTCAGTCTCCAGCTCATCATCCCCTCAGAGCCCAGCACAAACCGCTCCCTCTGCTCTGCTAATAAATAGGATCATGGCTGCAGGCACCACTCTGAGGGACAGAGTGTGAGATAGAGAGAAAAGGGGAGATGTGTGTGTGTGTGTCTGACTGTCACTGTATGTTCTTTTCTGTGGCAGTTTGGAAAACCCAAAGGTTACCATTCTTTACTCTGACTCACCGTAACATGAAGTGTCTTAAGTTTTTCGAAAGCAAGACTTTCCTGTGTTAACTTAATATGCAGAGACAACTGTAAGCCAAGTCAGGTTGATTGTGTCAGAAATGCGTAAACACAGAAGCTTTGTGGCACTCAACAAAACATCTATGCAGCCATGTTGTTTTGAACAAGTCACCTGAGCCGTAGTTGTCATTTAACTAATCACTCACAGGAAAACAATGTCATAATGCTGATTGCACCAGAAAATATATATATAAAGTCCCAAACCCTTCGCAAGTCAATATCCTAGGCTGTATATATGTATATTTGTATGTATTTATTTGTTTCTCTTAAAATCCAATTTCATTCCACCTTCTAGTCAAAGTGGTAGGCAGTGTTCTGCCAACCTCTAATTAAAAGCAGCACATTCTTTTAATTAGAGGCTAGTCTCACATTAGTCGTTGTGCCTGAGGTGTGTTTTGGTTTATTTTTTTGCCAAGGGTAAGTCTGCATTTATTTGTTATATTATTAAAACCATTTTAAGCTAGTTGGATATATGGGCGTTTTCATGACATTAATTTGTTTAGCATACTTCTTTTTCATTAAAGTTATTGGTACCTATTATGCTCTTTTAACGAAATCTTTATTTTGTTTTTGGGGAATTTGTTTTTCATGCTTAATTGTTACGTATGTAACACTGGTTCCCTGAGAAAGGGAATGAGACACTATATGTGGTTTGATGTTATGGGGAATGCCTTTGGTGTGACCAGTGTCTGAATCTTATGTCTAATCACGACAGTCTAATTAGTCTACTGCAGTGCATGATACTCATCAGGTGTATATACCTAAATTCAGATACTGGTCACACTGAAGGCATTCCTCATAGCATCAATTGTTCATCATGTTTATTATTTTTTTCACATTATTTATTTACAACACCTCTGCTTCAAGTCTATTCAGACACTCTGTTTAGTTCCAGTCTCTATGATGCCCCTTCTTTTAAAACGCTTTGATTGGTCAAGCTGACGTAGTCATGATTGGTCACCTGCTTGAACCATGTTCCAGAAATGTCCTGCCGCTTACCATAACCACAAGCTTCAGGTTTCATTAAACAGTAACAATAGTGTCAGTTTTGCCTTATCAGTTGTGTGTAAGAACTGTGTGAAAGCTGTGCATGTGTAAATCTCAGAGCATAAATCTCCTAGTAATAGTAACATTGTCACTTTTGCCCTCGAGCCCAGTTAAGATATTAAAAGAAGTGGATCAACCAGAAGTACATTTGTGAAAATGATTTGAACAGGACATTTTACAGAGATTTGTTTTTATTTATAACAGTATATCTTCAGCATGGCAACAACACACTAGTCACAAAGTCCCTTTCATCCATTTGTTGTAGTTCTTAAAAAGTGATTTCTTTTAAAGGGAATTCCCTTTACAGTAAACTTAAAGCATTGTAACTTTGCAGGTCATTTTTATGCTAAATCAACATTACACACTTAATAACACTGAAGACGCATGATAGGACCCCCTCAAGGGTTTGTCTTTTCAGTTACCTATTCACAGATAAGTACTTTCTTCTTAGTGTCATAACTGAGAGGTTTGTGAATGTAGTTTGTAACCTTCGCATTATTTTCTCCCACTGTAACATACTAAAATGTTTGGTTCAAGTGTAGTTGTGTGCTGAAATTAGACTCTCAAGAGGATCTGTGATGAGTACTTAAGTATTCAAGATGACAGTGGAAGTGTTTCATTAACATATATAACACAGAAACTACAAATGACAAAAGGTCTTACATTTAAAACAGAATTTTTGCCCTACCTCATGACTATGACAAGCAACTACATTTTGTCATGTTGTTTGGAGAAGCACCACAGAAGTCATAAATACAATATATGCATTCTTAGTTTTACATTCTTAGTTTTACAGGAGAGTGCAAGAACCAAAATAATTTCTCCACATCTCTGATTGGCTATGATTTGTGTCACATTACGCCCCATTTTTGCGTTCATCATAGACTTGTTGCTGGAATCTTTTCATGCTATGACTGGTTAAGACATGATGTAATGCTTGCTTACCAAAAAACAAATTAATTCCTTATTCTGACAATTCTCATAGTCTGGGTGGCCTTACCACAATTTAACTGGTTTGGTACTATGTAAAACCAACTCATCCAGAGATTAAGATTACAGTTCCATTCTTTTTACTCACAGCCCACACGCAAACTCTCCCACACAGACACAAAACACACATGGCCCACACACCAACTAAAAACATTACAACCTTCTAACACATTGAAAACCAACAAAAATTCAATTGTAATAAACCCTTGACAGCAGAGAAAATTATTTGGAGACAATGCTTACCAAACCACACCTAACAGCTAGACATATTCTCTGGGTTATCTACTGTGATTATACTGTCTCGAGCTTTAATGCTTTATATTCCCTCAAAGGTTTGAATTGAATTTAGCTATGCATTAACTTTATCTTAAAGCATTGGGTTCAATTAAAAGTAGAATAGCTCCATATAAACATCTCAATCATCTTAAACGCGTTGTTTTGCATTTTTAATTATGAACCTTACGAAAAGATATGAAATGAAATGTTTTGCAGATGTTTAACAGACAACATAATACAGATGCACTCAAAATAAATAAATAAAATAAAACACACAAGGAATCGTCATGTGCTGTCAAGTGCCACAAAATCAAGCAAATTTAGGAAATTTGCCTAAAATTACAACAGAAAGGAAAATACAGCAGCAAGACCAACATAAATAGTGATGAAAGCCAAAATATTGAATGCCATTAATATATAGCTACTGAGTAGTCCACTGTTTTATAGATGGGGGTCAAAATGACAGTTTTCATTTGAAATTTGGAGCCATATTAGAGGGGGAGGAAAATGCCAGAATCATTTTTTTTTACACAGAGATTGGTAGATCTGTTGAAATATGTTGACTTTAGCAATATTTGCCAATGGTTGACAGTTTAAACAAGAAAAAAGAAATTTTGTGCTTTTTTTACACATTTTACACGCCTGTAACTCAAGACCTATTAGAGAAATCTTTATGTCCTTTTAGATTCTTATTCTAAAGCAACTTTTCCCTTCGGTGCTACATTTTTAAGGCCCTATATGGTATAATCCCAGAGATATGGGGATCTAAATGTGCCTCTATAAGTAAACTATGAGTTTCAGGCAAATTTTAATAAAAGGGTGTTGTTAATTATGGCCCGAGCAACGATGGTGTGAGGACCGTATTGCAACTGCTCAGTTTGTTATATCCAAATTAGTTCACATTTTTTAGCTTAAACATGCTCTGAAACTTATGAAAGTTTGCATTTGTGTCAGAAGTGGTAAAAATTTACATCTGGTGGATTTCAGAAAGAAGTGTGACAAAATGGCTCTATAGCGCCACCTACAAAATTTCAATAAAGCAGTCCTTGCGCTATGTTTCATGTACATGTATGCAATTTTGTAGACAGCTATAGATTTCATTACATCAACATCATATTTGGTCAGTCTAATATAGTGTGTCCTGTGCAAAAAACTGCAGGTTTTGACTTTTTGTTCATGTTTGTGGTGGCCTGATAAAGATGTTCTTCTATAAAAAAAGGGAAGATCCTGAGAGGTCAGAGAGGTACTTTATAAACCAAGAATTACCTGGATTGTTTATTGTTATTAGAACTTCCCCTGATTTCAAAATGTGAAGCAAAACATACTAGATCAAGATGTATCCACTTCTATGGGTTATATTTAATAATGTCACCTGAAATTTTAAAATATATTTTCACCACATTTTTTTAAGTGGCCAGGACATGCTAATGAGTGCTATATACCAGTCAGTCACATTCTGTCATATTTGTGTGCTTTCAATCACCATTGTTCTACCAAAAGTATCCTATCCTACAGTATCCTACCAAAACCAGTAGCTCTAAAACGTAGCTCCCAAAAAGGTGCTTAAAAATAAGAATCTAAAAGGTCATATATTTATCTCTAATAGGTCTTGAGTTACAGGTAAGTACAATTTGTGGAATCCTTAAGAATCATTTTGGCCCTGGCTCTGTTTTACCTGGTGTGGATGCCATGCAGAGAGCAGTCCCAGAGATAAACTCGGCTAAGTGCACTATTCTCTGCAGACCTTTGCGGGCATGAGCTAAGCAGTTCCCATACCATGTTTAGATAATTTGATTGGACAGTAATCTGTGTAGGGCAAAATAAGTCATCAAAGTCATTGGCCCATATTCCCAGTGTAACAAAGACTCATGGACAGGTCCATGTGTCCATACTCTTTATTACACAGAGTAATAAAAAAAACAGGCAAAGGTCAAACACCGGTAAATAGCAGTGAGGGCAAGACAAAATTAGAACGGGTAAACAGGCATTGGTCAGGGCAGGCAGCAAACAATCAACAACGTAGTCCAAAGCAAAAACAATATGCAGGCAACAGAGGATCAAACTCAATAAACAATCCAAACAGCAACAGGTAATCAACACGGGAACCCGCTCTGAAATGTTTAACATGGCACACAAAAAAAAAAAAAAAAGACATCGCGATAAGTGTATTGAAGTCCTAAGTTTATATAACCGGGCTAATAGGGAACAGGTGGCAAACAGGAAGTAATCAGCCCTAGGCACGGAGAACATGGGAAATGTAGTCCGGATAGAAACTAGTAATCTGGCGAAGGCTTCCTCTGGCGGCAGGGAGGAGGTGGAGCGACAGCCTCCTCCATAACACCCAGACATTAGTCTGTTAAGCCAACCAATCCACAGGCTTGACCGATCCACAGGCGTGCTTTTGATTATCAACTTATATACTTTGAAATATATAATATATAAAATAGATTAATAACTTAAGCGTTCAAAATACAATCCATTGTTTTGTCCAGTCCATTGTTTTATTTAACACATTTAATTTCACATGAAAGAATCACTTAACATGATTGTTTTCCAAACAATTTTTTTTCAAATATTCATGCAGCATAGTTTTCTTGTGATAAACTGCATGAAATGTTATTCGTTAGAGTTTCACCTGTAAACTGAGCCCACACACACAATTCATATTTCACAAGCTGGTGATAAGTTTATTTAAGAGCTTTATATAAGAGCTGTTTTTTGCAACAAGTGCACTTGTTAGCTTAACTATAATGTAGCCTGCAGTACTTTTTGTTGTGATTATACATATTCGTTATTAGCAAAACATTATCAATGTGGCTACAATATATAGGTATTTGTGTACATTTTTTATGTAAATTATGAGGACAAAAGCATATTGTTTGGGGCAGATTGCTATGATGCCTCTTTTGCCCATTACTGCGGCTATTTACACTGAGGCAGACAGATCGACGTCCATCAGTAATGTTATCTGTTATCATTTAGCAATGATATTTTGGGATATTTTTGTATAGTAAACACCTAGCATCTACTTAAATAGTTAATAGTAATTAAATAGATGTTTTTGTCCTAATCTATAAAGTGTTCTCTCTTTTTTGGCCATTTGTTTACAAAGTGACATTAGCTCACAGTTAAGAAACATTTTTGTGTAATCTTAAGCAAATGCTTCTATATGAATGGTCCCCACAAAATTAACTGTACACCATAACATGTATTTTGAGGTTTGCATTGAGAGGTTTGCTAATGAATATTTTTTTTGATTGGACAGTGTATAGTTTGCAGCTAACACTTTTAATATGGTTGCAGTGAATGATCAGTAATACCTTGTGTCTGTGCCCTCAAGCTCAGTCACTGAATTATTGAAAATAACCTTCAGCTAAACTAAGTGGCAATACAAGAAGAAAGAGAATAGCAAGAAAGGGTTTTGTTCTTCAGGCGGTTTGTTGAGATTGGATTTAGCAAATAAGAGAGAGGCAGGTTCAGCTGTGTACTGTGTGCATGCATGAGGACACAGTTTTTCTTGTTTATTTGAGAAATAATCTCTTCAGACAAGAAACAAAAACATCAGCTGCAATATTTTTTTTTTTTTTCTGATTAGTTCTGATCAACTCTATTAAAATATTTGAAAACAGAAAGTGTGCATTATTTTATTGACTAACATCTGAGGCTGTTACCAATAAGCCCAACTGCCTTAGGGAACCCTCTCCCATATACTAGGACGCTATTATTTCTTCCACATTCATTTCCTTTTTGTTATGCATTTAAACCTTGTTGTAAGTGTAAAGTTTGCCTGCCTTTTTGAGGGTTGTCCATTGGTTCATTGCTTTGTTGTTATGACCATTGTGCTTGTCTGGTTTTGGATTACATCTCTTGGAATGCTGTTTCTGCCTTGTTTGCCTGTTTGACTAGTATTCTGGTATTTGGATTACTGCCTGTGTACTTTGATTTCGATTATCTGTCTGTCGATTTGGATTGTTTGCTCAGACTGTTTATTAAACACTTGGATTCTAAACCCAGCTCCTCAGTGAGACCTAATATTAAAAATCAAATCAGTACACATTTCTGTTAATCATCCAAGTAGGCAAAACTTTGCAAATCAAAAATGGCCAGATTATTTTATATTGTATAATAAATATACAATATATAATAAATATATTGGTAATGGAAAAATAATCTGTGGGAAGATCTCTTTAGAAACTCTTGCACAGTTTTTTTAGGAAACAAATCTGAAAAGCAGGAGCCTCAAGCAATAATGTCCAGTTGGTTTCCATTTAATCCTTTTGCTGTCTATAATAAACAATTAAGATCTATATTTCAAAAAAACTTTCAATTAATGCTTTAAGGAGAAACAGATTGCCTTTAAATTATCTCGCAGGAAACAATCTTGCCACACTTCCTATCAGGCATCTAATTGTGGATTGTCTGGAACTTCTGTTATCTCTAAGCTGTCTGAAGGCATCAGAGTAAACAAACAGAAGGGATACAGCCTGAATAAGAGAGTTTCATGGGGTGGTGAACCTAGCCTCCAAAATCAGCCCTCATCCAGAACACATGTCCTGCCTGGCCGGCAAACAGACGTCACATAGATCACAGCTGACCTTTTCATTTTCCACACGGATGTTTGACAGGCTGGACAACACAAGTGATCATCACTCATGTCAATGCCACGGTGTACCTGTCAATCACATTGGCAAGTCTGGAAGTCGAGAACAGCACAAGCTGAATGAGCAGGATGGGTGGAAACAGAAGACGGGGATGGTCTTATTTATGTCATTGTCATCAATTTTGACTGTCACTGCAGTAAAGTGTACCTTGGTGTAGATTTCAGAGCAGTAGGGAATACATCAAGATAAAAATTAGTTATTAAATTCAGAAAAATAAAAACACCAAACAATTGCTACTAATATTTCCAGTGATCAAAGTTTTGGAATAAGTATTGTTTATTCCTGGGCTTAGGGATGCACTGAAATTTTTTGACATAATGCCATTTTTGGTTTCAGGTTGAAAGAGATAATAGACAGAATATCTATATCTATGGACTGTTCATGTCTAAAACAATGTTCTCAGGCATATTTGTCCCATGCATTCCCTTTTCCCTTTCGCTGCTTCACTGTATCTGCATCTTTAAATAATTTCTTTATAATAATAGAATAATAATATTTTTTTCTTTATAATATATATTTTTTTCTAAATAAATAGACTGCTAAATAAAATACTTGCTAACATGTAGGTGCACTTAGCATATGTCTTTAGGTGTTTTTGGGTAATACAAAAGAGGAGCAGGTCTTTTCAAAGTGTGAACATTTGTTATCTTGTAGTGAAGTTTTTCTTACCAGTAAGTTTCTCAGAACAATTTAAGCAGGTCTCTCTAATCCACTCAAAAAAGCTTCATGCTTTGTCTTCCTTTAGGACTATTTTGTTTGCTGTTACTCATATTAATTTGTTTTTAAAGCTGTTGTGTTAATAGCAGTATCGCATAAGCAAGAGTGCTGTTGAACTAAATATGAGCACAGCTGTAAATCAGTTCTCATGATTTGCAGGTAGTCAGTCTTAATATTATACACCAGTATTGTCAAAAATATTGATATTTCGAGTATGATGCACAAAGATGCGAGTGCGGGATCGCGACTGGCTTTGGTTGAGAAAGAATACAGCAGAAGTGCTGTCTGGAACTATTTTGAATTTAAGGGAAAAGAACACGGAAAGGCAAAAGACACAAGCACGCCAATGTGCAAGCGTTGTTACAAAGCAGTGCTAAAAAAAGGTGCTAACACCACTAATTTAGCAAAGCACCTGAAAGACAGACACCTGTTGTTCTAACATTTCATTCTAACCGTCAGATTTTCCTACCAGGGCTTACTATACATGCACACATCAATATTGCATCATTTTTGTCACGCTGAAAAACACGCCTATATTTTTTTCTACTTGCACGTGGTAAGGTACGTTTTTCACTTTTTCTTCATGTAAGGTCAGTTTTTGACTATTTCTGTTAGTTTGTATTATACCAAGACAGGTAATGAGAACTTTTTACGGTCATATTGCGAATCAATGTTCATATAGCAAATCATCCTATCTGTTTATTGAACGCTGATAGGACAATCTCATGAGGTATTTTGTACTGTCAAATCATCCTACATGTTTATTTTGCACTGGTAGCACAATCTGATGAGGTATTTTGCACAGTCAAATTATCCTACCTATTATTTTACTGTTTATCATTCTATCATATAAATCTTCTGCAAAATTAGACTGAATAATTTTACGTAGTCACAGATGCAAAGTAGAAACTTGCCGTAGGAATTTTTGATAAAGTAGGATGGACCGATAGATAAAGGTCATTTTGTGCTACGGTAGGAAAATCTGACAAGGTAGGACAAATCGACAGAGCACCAGACCTATATAAAGCATTTTGAGAGGTTGGTAACTGCTTTCATTTTAACATTACTTAACTAAAAATACAAAGGTACATGTTAGTTCAAATTAAAAATATTAACAGATGGAACTTTGGATTTGAATTAGTAAATGTATTAGTAAATGTTTAAAGTAACATTTACCTATGATTTATACATGTTTTAGAAGTGATTTTTATTGTTAATTCATGTGTTAATGTTAACAAATATCTATTACCATTAACTTAAGCACTTTATTGGTTTTTGAATGTATGACAATCTAAAAGCCTTTGAAACAAGTTCACTACCTTAAGATGTTTTTCTCTATAAATCAAAATATAAATCATTGTCATGTTCTAGACTTGTGATATATTTATCTCTAAATTAAAGAAAAAAACAAAAAATGTACACCCCTAACGTAACGGAGTTATTTCCCTGTGGTATCGAAAATGGTATAGAATATCTATATTTTTCAAGGTCAAAGTTAGAAATTCCAGTATCGTGACAACACTAGTGTACACCTACAGTAAATATCTCTGAAATTACCTAGATATTGTCAGAAACACTACTGTTACACCATCCAAAAATTCACATCAACTACACTGGGAACCCAGTTTTATGTGTATTGAGCATTTGTTAGTTTGTTCCCTCTATGCTCTAAAAAGTAGGATATCAAAACATCAATTGTTTTAAAACTGCTTTTTAAAGACAAACTACAGAGGTTCATTGAAGAAGTAAGGTATAGAAACACTGTATTGTTCCACCCCATTGTTCTACAATCCCAATGAGATGTGCTCTACTCTATGTCCCATGGTGCTGCCACACTGCTGCCGCTTGACAGTTTCTTTTGTTTTTCTCTTTTCTTCTTTGTTTCCATCTGACCCCAGCGCTCTTCTCATTTCATTCTCTTTTCGTTCTCTTTCTCATGTTATATCTCCCCCACCCATCTCTTCTTTCTCTCTTTTCCTCTCTTATTTCTTCCCTCTCTACTCTCTTTTCTTTTTCCCATCTCTCCCCTCTCACTAAAGGTTTATGTGCTTTTCCCCGTCTTTGTGCTGCAGTCAAGCTTTCATCTCTACTGCTGGAGCTCTGCTGGCAGGCTGCCAAAGCCTGTTAGTACAGAAACCTGCCCATTGCTCAAACACCATCTACTGCACTTGCATTAGGACTCAGACCATCATTACAGCCAGGCTGCCAGACTTAATTTATTCCAGACAGTTTTTTATATTTTATGTCTTTATATATTTATCTTAGCAAAGAAATAGGAAAAAAAACGTGCTATATCTTAGACTATACAAGTTAGCATGTAAAATGTTAAAGTTCATGACAGAACAATTAAAATACTGAACAAGTATGGCTTGTTTGGAAGAGTTGCCAAGCGAAAACCTCATCGCTATAAAAATAAACATGGCAACATGGCTTAGGTTTACAATGTTGCATCTGAACAAACCACAAGACTTTTGTGGCAATATCTTTTGGATAGATGAGACCAAAGTGTGGATGTTTGGTCAAAATGCACAGGGCCACCTTTTGGCAGAAACCAAACAGCATATCAGCACAAACACCCCATACTAGCTTTCAAGCATGGTGGTGGAGTGATGATTTGGTTTTGTTTTACAGACAGAGGCTGAGCACCTTGCCGTTGAGTTGACCATGATCTCCTCTGTTTATCAAAGTGTTCTAGAGTAAAATGTGAGGCCATCTGTTCAACAGCTAAAACTTGGCAAAATGCATCCACGATGATGCACGCAACTAATAAAGTTATACAAAAAAATATTACTTTAAACCCTAAAGAAACCGAAAGTGTATAATTTCTTAGTATTTAAATATTTTCTACCACCGCGTTTTATATGCAGATACAAATGAAAATATGCCATTAGTTGTTGATTTCCCAAAATGTTGCTATCAAAAATGATCAAGCCATATAAAAAAGGAAAATTATTTATCTCTCTAAGGAATTTACAAAAACTAGCCAACTATGTCTTACATTCATGAGACTATGTTTAGCACACATCTACTAAATACCTGAGCTCAATAAAGAACCATTTACTGATAAAACAGTCAGTTGTAGTACAGCAGATGTGCACCAAATTGTGAATCAAACCAGGGAACTCCACTGCTTTAAGCAGCCACTAAGTAAATCATAACAGTCTGGGCTAAACTGAAAGTTTAACACTGTGTCATTTTTATCCAGAAGTCCACAGTTTAGCGGTTGCCATTTATTTCACACCGAGCTGAGCAGGAGATAAGCTGATAAACTATGATGTACTCTCAGTACGGCGTCAGTCTGGAAATAAATTACACATTGTCTTTGCTCAGGGCTATAGTACAGATGAACTGTGTATTTTTACTGCTGTTTATTGAGACACTTTAGAGAGGAGCCACTTTGCATCATGTCTGACTGATAAGAACTGCTTGACCATGTCATCGTAATTTGAGTTACTAAATCTTCACTTGCTGAAGCCATCAGAGACCTCATACAAAGACGTTATCATAATTAAGCATGTCATAATTTTAGATTCACAGCTTTTATCAGTCATTTACAGCACGTACACATGAATTGTTGTACGACTCTCTCACAAGAGACCAGAACAATAAAAAAATAGACATGCTGAAAACAGTGCAAGGTTCTGTAAAATTCAAAACAATAACAACAAAGGGTAGGAGTGACAAATATACATGCTGCTTATGTACTCAAATATAGAATGAATGTTAAAAAAACAGAAATGCCAATCTGTCTTCTTGTATTTCTGTCATACTTCATTACTCAGAATTTGGCTATGTGAACCCAATGTACCAAAACATCATCAACTCAATGGAGTTTCTCTGGTGCTATATAAAATATAATCCAGTATAATATTCAGAGAAGAAAACTAGGATCTTGTCCACATCAATCTTAAATGCATATGATCATAAATTTTCATTTGCTATTCCAGCAAATCCAATTACAATAGTAGTGCACCAGCAGTAGTCCTTATACTGCATAGGAAATTGAAAATCATTTGAAAAATAAGTTTAGATTTATTTGTAAGGGCTTCATTTATATTGGTCTATCGCTACATACAGTTGAAACTGAAGGTTGTAACTAAGCACCACTTCAAATAAAGAGGTTTTAATGCAAAGCAAGTAAAATATCTCCACCCCTTTATTTGTTTTCTGTGTATCTGTATTAAAATGAAAGCTGTGCCCTCAGTACACATCTGTCTTTAATACTAAAATAAATTTTCTTTGCAAGAAGTTGACTGTATCAGAAACATTTTTATGCTCAGTTGGTAGAGCATTTCATTAGCAGCGCAAAGGTTGTGGGTTCAATTCCCAGTGGAGCACATGTACTAACAAAATGTATAACTTGAATGTACTGTAAGTCGCTTTGGATAAAAGCATCTGACAAATGCATAAATGTAAATGTAATGTAATAACAGAAACACGAGCTGAACATTCAATAACAGTTACTTGATACCTGCAGACACTAAACTCAAACATTATGTAATATCAATATACCTACATATAAGATACACACAATACAAAAATATATGATAAATTAAAAGGTGGAATTAATTACATGTGCATTTGTACCCATAGTATCCCTTAATTGTGGAAAATCAAGTAAAAATGATAGAAATGGCCAATAAAATACACACAAACGATAAACTCAGCGTACTCTTTAAATCAGTAAACACACTGGCCATCTAAAATTCTTTGATTGAAAACACATTAAAAACACTCCTTGCATTCTACAAATTTGCATTTAAGTAATTTAGTAATCAGTCTTATTCAGAGCAGTTTACAGTTAATTATGTGTTCCACAAATGTAACGTATTGCAAGCTATTAGTGCTGAATAATTTCAAAAAGGGTCATTCTTTTGTCCCCTTTCATGGTAATAGCGAATCAAGCCGAATTATTTTGTGGGCAGCTCATTGATGTGGTGGATGCAGTGTAAGCAGTTGTATAATGACCTATTGCTCGCATGCTGGAACCACTCATTCTCAGTCCATATAGTGTTGACATCACTTAAGTGGCACTATATTATTATTACCAGAATTAATACATGTATTTTTCACTGATGTGCTCACTTATCAGTCAAGCAGTAGCTCTTGATTTTTGAACCTGTATTGATCTCAGTTACCTGAGCTTTCTTGTACAATAACATGCAAAAAAACAATGAAACATCTCCATACTTTTTAATTGCTCAGCTCCACCTACTTTTATCTCTAACTGTGACTCCCAGCATTCCGGTCGTGACTGTTCTGCACAGTTAATTTCAATCCCACTGTTTCAGAGCAGCACCAGAGCAGGTGTCCACTCAGTAGGGGTCACTGCTGCCCACTGGAAAGGCTGTTCCCCCATTCCTTTGCTCTCTCCCTAGATGCACAGCTACCAATTTAGTGCTTACCATTACAGTCCTTCATGTCACTGAGCTATTCATCTCTCTCATTATCCCGTGACTGAGAACTGCTTTGTGCAGAGGAGGAAAAAGGGTGAGAGACCGCCAACCGCAACCGAGTTTGGTATGATTCTAGAACTTGAACGGCCACACTTGAAAGATTTTTAAAATCCTTCGGTAGTGTAGAGAGATAGAGATTTTGGAGTTATTTTAGGTTGTAAAAGAAGCATGGCGGTAAATGTGGATTGGAGGAAGGCTGAGAGCTTAAGAAACATGTATGTTTGGTAAACCAGCAGACAGATAAACACAGACACACACACTTTGAACACATACACCACCTTCATACCCCAGCACTTTGGAAATGGCCCTATGTGCTCTGAACACTAAATCAGGTTAAGCCTTCACTGTCTCCCGGCTAGCAGAGCACTTCATCACTCACACAACAGACAATGGCACAGCAAAGGACAATCCCTCCTCTCACTGTCTGCTTCTGCATGTGCATACTAATAGACATGAGTTGTAACATTTCTCTTATATTTACTTATATTTTCTTGTCTGTTATTGATCTTCACAAAAAAACTAGTGTCATTTCAATAAATATCACATTCAAAATATTACATGTTTGGGGTGGTGTTGGAACATGTGACAGATGTTTACTAGTGTTGCTTTCGTCAACGAAAATTATGACTAAATATCGTCGTCAACGAACCTTTATCACGTGACGAAAACGAGACGAGACGAAACATAAATGCTGGCCATGTGACGATGACTATAATTAAATGTATGATGCAATATCGTTGACGAATAAAAATGAGACTAAATGTGGTTTACAGAATAAAAACTATGCTAAAATGTCTCTTTATTTTCGTTGACGAAAACGAGACGAAACGAAATGTTATAACGTTATTTCGTTTTGTTCAGTCGTCTCGCTTCAGAGGCTGCATCACAGACATATACAAATGCATGTTTATGCTGCATCAGGTCGTACTGCGCAAGCGCAGGCGACATCACTTCCTCAAGCCCCACTCGCGGCATTATTCAGAAGACAGCAACAAGTCTGACACGGGGAAAGGGAGCGATGGCCAGCCAGCTAGGTTTCGTCTTCGGTAGTGTTAACAGCTGAAAGCTGAAGGTGTAGACTTTTAACAGTTTGACAAATAGCAGTCATACAGAGATACTT
>JAZGTI010001455.1:0-15500 GCA_036877585.1 Botia kubotai
CTTTATATAGTCTGTAGAACCTTTTCACGCTACAGAGAACCTTTTGATGTTCAAGGTGCTGATGTTCTGAAGCTGATTTACTTCATTTACAACACGCCCATATACGTTTTTTCAACGTTCAGAGTTCAAATATACGGTGTTATGGGAACAAACCCGCTATTTTGGTTCTGGATGAATTATACACGTGACGTGGCTTATAAATGCTCTTTTCTGTTTTACATCTGTTGTTGCTTTAACATCATCATTTATTCATCGCAGGACATAAGACCAAATCCATGTTGAACAACAGCGGCCCCAGGAACAAACTGAGGAAGATCAAGAGGAAGATGAACCAAGAGGTTTTCCTCTGCGTCCTCTTTTTATGTCTCATAGCAGCTGTAGGTACGGTGGACAACATCTCCCACATGGATTCACACGCCGAGCAGAAAGTGTATTACTGTACATCATCGTACAGTACAAGCTCCAGTATGACACTTTCACTCCGCACGCACAAAAAAATGAAGCTCCAGTCTCCTCCTATTACTCTGAGCTTCTTTGGTGTACGGCTGATCTCACATCAGTCTACAGAGATAAAGAATAAGTGCCGTTACGACCTCACACAATTCTCTGGCTCCTTTTTCACTCTGAGACATAAGCCAGAGAAGGACACACGACAGACACTCAGAATAGCAGCTCACTCACTCCAGTCTCCAACGAAGGCAATGATTAATGTCTCTCTGTCTCTCTGGTTCAAGCTCATTGAAGCTTTATTGTAATATCTGTATTAAAATATAGCACTGCCAACAGCAAGGTCATTTATGAGTTTAACTGTAGGAATAATGAAATATGACTCTCAGTCTCTCAGGTCAGGCGGTCGGGTTGGAAACTTCTCACCCCTGACAGTAATGGCAGTTGCACGTCTTCAGTACTGGCTGGATGTTCTTCATTATGATTATTTTACTGCAGGTACGTGATCTGTGTAAACTGTCAACTGCATTTATCATGTCATTATTTTTTCCCAATGCAAAATGTTTTAAAAATTGTAACAGCCAAGAACTATAATCGTTTGGAGAACCTTTTTTTAATGTTCATTGCAAGAAAATGAAAATTCTCACAAATGACCAAGTCAGTTTTTCACAAAGTCAGTGTTTAGAGAAGGTTTTTTTGAAGTTTTGCAAAAACTACAAATCTCATATAAAGGAAATGGAAATTAAAAACAGCACATATAACATGTATTTGAACCTTTTGAGGTTTCACTGAGCATTTGCTGAAACTGAAAGAAAATCTTTTATCATTGTGTTCATATTTAGGGTCAGATGTTTAACAGACCTTGAGCTATAAACTAACTAATAACGCATCTGTTTATGCTGTAGACATGAAATATGCTGTTTGTTGTCGTCAGGTGTTCCGTAAGTCAACTGTGACTTTCACCCAGTGGATGAAAATCAGGCAAAAACTCCCACAGACTTACAATGAAGGAGAGACCTGAGTCTTTTTATTTAGGCCAGGAGGCATCCACCTAGCAATCACTCTGAAGTGCCCTAGCAACCACGCAGAATACCCTAGCAACTACAAAGTACAGCATAGCAATGACCAGGCAACCACTCTCAACAATCTAGCATTATGGTAGTGAGCACGAGATAATCACATTTTCTTTAGTAATCTTAGTAGTCGTGAAAATATAGTATTTTATATATTTAATAATATTTAATCATTGGACATGTTTCTACCTTTTTACTTTTTGTGCAATATTGTGTAGTATATTTTATATTATTTATATTTTATTTGTATGATAAGTATTCGTAGTTTCGAATTGTATTTCTCAAATGTTTCGCTCAGTTGGCTTTTAATTGCTGCGGTTAACTTGAGGAAAAACAAGGAAAGCTTGTTTTTTGTTTTCTTCGGCTGCACACTTGGCAGTCGTCAATAGAGCGAATGAAGAGGAGGAGGTCACCATCCAGCAGCAAACAAAACGTTCTCCACTCTTCCCTCTTCCCACACAAGACAAAAATCTCCCCAACACACCAGTCACAGCTGCCAACCAGTGCTGCTGGAAAGCTTCAGTGGGTGCTCAGCGTGACATGACCTTCAGCAGTCCTGCGGTGAGCTATACATAAGCAGATGATTATATCTGCGCTTCACACTGAAAGTGTTTTCATGCAACATGACGTATATTCAGAATGAGATCTTTTTCTAAGCTCTCCTAACATTCATTGAACGTTTCTACATAACGGCAGTGCTGCAGGTGAATGAGAAACTCTTGTAGTAGATCTGCTCATCAGACTATCCATGTCAGTCTCACTGCTGCCTGATCAATAAAATAAAATGATTAGAAATGATCACGTGGGGGCGATCGAAGGTTCAATCCGCGCAGATTTCATGGAGAGATTTGATGGATCGAAATTGAATGAATCATATTGTAAAAAACACATCCAGTCAATGCGGGTGATACATAGCAGACTGCTTTAATTCGCTCGGAATAATAAAAGGGACTGAAATTCATTTCAGAGTCGTTCGATCTTTAATGAAACATTACGAAGACAAACAGTATGTTGTTTGGAGTAATGTGGACCAATGACTCGTGCCCAGTGAGACCGGCAACATGTGTCAGGAAAGGAAATAGGTTCAGTTTTGATGTCATGTTGACTTTATGGTTGCAATAAAATGGTATCGACTGTCGATGTCTCGTGCCTGCATGTATACATGACCCATCTTGCTTCCATTCTCCTGCATGCTCGCGGCCTGCCCTGCAGATGGTCGAGCAGTTTGGTGTCAGTTAGGAGCACAGCAGTGTTGGCTCTGATCTGCTCTGTTTCGATCTGTTGACATATGGGCCTGCTGGGGTGCATTAAACATGAACTACTGATACTGTACAGATTGTCTCGCCTCCCGCCGCGTCTTTATGTGACGTTGTATGATCTTATCATTTTCCACCTATGGAAATATACCGCATGGTCTTGTTGTGGATGATGTCATCGGACACAGTATCAGCCGTGCCGTGCCGTGACTGTTTATGTCACTGTTAAAACAGGAAACAGTGATGGTTCCAGACAGAAAGTGGATACAGGAAGTGGACTGTCAGATGGCGAGCATCCAGACTGGGTCCTACCTGGACTTTTTCTGTCCCTGGCCATCTGCAACACAGTGGTGGTTTCCACGGTAACCTCCCAGAGGCAAAGGGTAAGAGAACACGACCCCAGCTAACAATTTTATTTTTTAATTCGGCAACGTTTTTAAAACATTCTACTAACTACTTAGAATAATGTTTGTGATTATATACCATATGGTATATATATGATATATACCATTAAAAAAGTTCTACTAACATTAATGCAATTACTGCGTGTTATTTTTGATAACCTTGAGAATTTTGAGAGGTGAGATGTTAGCCAACGTTATGAGAACGTTCACTGTTAGCTGGGATGGCCCTAACCTTGCTTGAGTCAAGAGGTTCAGGGACACAGTCGTTTCAGACCCACAGCACAAAAAAAAACGCCCTCACGTCAAAATAAAAAAAAATAATAGCCCCCCACGTACCTATGTACCTGTGGCTCCAGTCTCGTTGCCCGGAGATATTTTATTACTGCCCCTGCATGACTAATTCTTCTCTGGCTTGCGGTTAGCAGCCCAGTGGTATGTTTTATAATTACTACATTTTAATTCTTCAGCAAGCACCAATGGCTCGCTCGGTCCAGGCAATTAGATTTTCCATCAGTTAGATGAATGATCTCCCCCACGTCCACCCCACATGGCTGTTATGTGTGGGGTCTCGAAGAAGTTTAGTGGAGCTGAGTATCCTTCAGTGCCGGTCACTGCTAATTTCCCAAATTGCACTTGAGGACCTCGAGCAAAGCACTTCGTCCGGGGTGAAGATTATATTTGGCCTCAGACTCGTAGCACCGAGACGTTCAAAGACATCGGGTCAACATTAATTAAGTTGATTACCAACGGAGCATGATTGTATCACCCTGAGTCCATCCGAATTTGAGAGGCGGTCACAATGTATGCAGAGGAAGAAGATTATTCGAATGTCAGAGCAATATGCAGGAGCCTGATTCAATATTTGTACGGTGTGAATCGGTGACAGTCTGTGTACTGTAACTGATTTATTTCAGAAATCAGTTATTGCCATTGATATAAAGTCCATAAAAGACAGTCAACATAGCACACTTACCTAAAACGTTAAGACGCCTTCATTTGCTTTGCACGTGTGTTAAGAAATCATTTTATTTTTATTGAAAAAGGATTCCAGTACACTGTTTTAAGTACTTCAGTATGTGAATTGTATAAAACTATGCAGCACAGAATTTGCATTTCAGCTAAATGCATTGCTAATATTTACTGATGTTTGTGCTGTTGATTTCCCAAAAAATGATGTCACTTCCTGGACGGTGAGTCAGCATATTAGTAAATATGGAGGAAGTAGTTAAATGCATATTAGTAAAGACTACAAGAATAGAAATTACAATAGAAAAAAACAAATGAAAAACACAGAGAACAATCGACAGAACAGAACAATCAGCCGCTAAAAATAAATGATTCAAACTTTATTTCCTGTTTGTTTAATTGTGATATTAAGGAAATGATGGAAAACTAACCAATATGACATGGTTTAAAATGTGTTTGTTTATTGAGACATAAATGATGGGGAGATGTACTGCCTACTATACTGGTCAAAGCACAACCTCAGTATCTGTTTTCCACAGATATGTCGAAGTGTGAAAAACAGATGACTATAGAAACCCAGAAAGACTCTAACATGCGAGCTGGAGGTGGATTAATGGAACGGTTTCAGAGCAGCGAGTGCTCCAGTTTTAATGAATTACTTTCTCACCAAGTCCAATTCTAAGCTCTCTCGCTTATGACAAGATCTTTCTTTCCTGAAGGTCATCAGTGAAGAGGAATACGGGGTCTGGTCTTCACCCTGCTGAGTTAAATCTGTGTTCTCTTCACAGAACCGTTAACGACAGTCATTTTTTATCTCAGCCAATAAGGAATTCCCATAATAACATTATATAATAAGAGCAGAAACACACTCTGCACTGGTGTGCAAACGCCGACACAAACGGCCCCGCTGTACATACATCTCGGCCCTCAGGAGAGTGTTGCCACATTTCTGTGCTGTGAAACTGGACGTGTTATTACAAAGTGATAAAAAATGTTCCTGTAGCTCAGCATCGTGTTAGCAACACAGGAAAGTTGTGGGTTCGATTCCCAGGGAGCACACACACTGAACACACACACTGAACACACACACTGCACACACACACTGAACACACACACTGAACACACACACTGAACACACACTGCACACACACACTGCACACACACACTGCACACACACACTGAACACACACACACTGAACACACACACTGCACACACACACTGAAAACACACACTGAACACACACACACTGAACACACACACACTGAAAACACACACTGAACACACACACACTGAACACACACACACTGAACACACACACTGAAAACACACACTGAACACACACACACTGAAAACACACACTGAACACACACACACTGAACACACACACTGAACACACACACTGAACACACACACTGAACACACACACTGAACACACACACACTGAACACACACACTGAACACACACACTGAACACACACACTGCATATTACAGTGTTCTTTCCTATGTGGCTTGTTTAGGTTTCATCACATGTGTACGACACAAAAGAGATAATGGCTAATTGGATTATCAAGAGAGTCATTTCCAGAGGAAAGTTTTATTGCTCTGTGTTTTCTGTTTTATAGCTCAGGAAATGAAAAAAGAGGAATAAAGAGTTCTCAGTTATTCTTCATTAGCTTGTATAATTTGGCTGTGGACTGTTTGATGTCACAATTATATTCTCAGCTTTTAATAGCAGATGTTTGTAAATTATAAATGTCATTGTTGAGATCTCATCTGAAACTCTGGATGAGACACACGCAGTATGAGTTATTTGATAGGAGAAACGTGAGAAACAGGAGGCGTGTGTGTTTGCTGTCCTGTCCTAGAGAAGTAAATGAGCTGTGGAGGAGATTCAGTGTTAACACATTTTTATCCCCTCGAGACTGAACTTCAGCATCCTGTATTCAGACACATAAGTGCATTTGCAGCGGTTTGTCAGATCTGATGTTTTTTCTTTAATGTCTGTGTTTAAGAGAGCTGAGAAAACAAGTGCTTTCACCGTTCTGAATGGCTCATATTTCTCCACTGTAATCCCATTTTCACACTTCTGAGAAGGGCACGAAAACCTTCGAGTTTCATTTCGGCATTAAATCCCTTCCAGAAGTCTTTCCTTATATTGTTTTACTCACATTTTGTGAAATTGCTGTTCTTAAATCATGCATCTTAAACCTCGCACTTTCTGTTGGTGCAGCAGTTCATCATAAGATACAGGATTATTTATCATCATCTTTCAAATCGTTTTTGTTCCCTAAATAGAAATCTGTTTGGAAATAAGAGGAGCTGTAGCATAAGCCTTTTATGTAACGTAGTGAAATGGGCAACAGCAGAAATATCATTTAGACATCACCCACATCTATTCATAAAACATGTAAAGACACTCAAAAGGGGCAGCAGAACAGATACTGTAGTGGGGGCGGGGCTGTGACATCATGATGTGGAGATGTGTTGGCTCATGAATATTAACTAGGTCATACTGTCGTTGCTAAGTAACCTTAATGAACTGTCAGTTCACGTAGCCTAATTAATATTCATGAGCCAAATATTCTTAATAATTACCCTCTTAATAAACACGTCTAAGAATTTCCCCTGGCTTGTTGGTGCAGATACATTTAAAGCTATTAAGAGCTCCATCTTTGGGCCTCAGTTTCAGAGCCCCTAATTTACTTTTTCGATGCTTTTCGTAGGTTTGGAGCACAAGATCCCTGTTTCGTTGCAGTCGGTGTGTAAAATGCGATTAGTAGACACGCTGGGAGAGGTGCGGCACTGCACCCTGTCAGCTGGAATGGATTCGCAGTTCAGGGGTCGTAACTTCACATTTACCAGGCTGACGATGGAGCCCAGCATCGGGCTGGTGATTGATGGGTCGACCCTGAGCATGGCAATGTCAGACGAACTGGTGGACCAGTTTGTGGAGCTCTGCAGACACTGTCGGGCAATGCTTTGCTGCAGAGTGACGCTGCTGCAGATGAGCAGTGTGGTTAAACTTATACACCACAAACTGAGGGTCATGACCTGCACCATAGATAATGAAAGCTGTGATTGAGGTGGAGGGCTTTGTGGAATTGTGTAACGTTTCTTCTCTGCTGGTTTGTGAAGCATTACCTTGAGGATTTCTGGGGCGTAATGTGATATATAATGATTTGTGGTGATTCAGGTGATGGTGCCAATTATGTGAATGTGATTCAGGTTGCAGATGTCGGCACTGGAGTTTCTGGAGAAGGGAAATGCAGGTCTATGAAATGTCTTTCCCTCTGAAATCAGATGAACTCCACATGGGTGAAATTCACCCAGCAGAGATAAAGCCCTGAAATGATCCATCAGTAAATAAGACCGTCATGTTACGGGCTATGTTAACTGCTGTGTTATTTCACCATCACGTGCTTCAAACACCTACAGAAACTGCTGCTGGACCACCAACACTGGTGCTACTCCAGACTGGCCAATATGGTCATCTGTTTCTTCTGTGAGAATGTGGTAATTATCGCCTTGGCAGCCAATTTTCTCATGTTTAATGGCAGTTTTAAGGACAGTAATTGCTAAAGCAAATATCAAGGTTATGCATTCAAACCCCTAAACCTAAATGTTAAACAAACTTATCTTGCACTGTTTGACCTATGAATAAATGTAACTGTTGCGGTCTCTTGATGCAGGTGTGCCTTTTCTTTTCTAGACCTAGACTTGGGGAACCACCTAGAAACACCTTAGCAACCACTCAGAACCCTTTGGAAACAGCATAGTAACAAACCAAAAGCCACTCAGATCACCTTAGCAACTGCATAGCAACACCCTGGCAACCACCCACATCATCTTTGCATTGTGGCAGGGAGTTTGTTACGTGTAAATATCACTTGCACCTACTGTTGGCTGTAATATTTACTGTTAGATTAATCAACTTGTGACCACCATGTCAAGCAATAACTTGCATTATAATAGTACATTACAAACGGTCATTATTTGATTTTTTTACGGCAATTTAACTTACATTCATTTATATTCAGTTTCATCATTAAGTTCTAACCTCATTAACTTTGACTTTAAGAGGAAATATGCATAATTATCACGGATGTGCAGTAACATTGTGTTTGGCATCCCTCAGGCATACGTGATCCTTCTGTTCTGGTAGCTGGTAATCTCTTCGTAACCTCCGCCCCGCCTGTTATGTTTGGGATCATGGACAAAGAGGTGTCAGACTCCACCTTACTGAGTCTACACAGAGGTGAAAAATCTGACGATCCCTAATGAAAATCTAGCATTACAGTAAGTACAGTATTATTTTACTGTAGTTACTTGCTCTGTGGTTATTATATTTGAGCAAAAAAATAGTTTTAGGTTCATGTGAAATACTCTGAGTGAAGGAATCCATTTCATTTTTATTACACCCACGACTAGTTAATGTTTCTATATGTGTATCGTTTATTCTGAACAAATAGCACAGTTGCTTTATAGAAACCATGGTTACACTGATCAAACCATTGTTATTAGGGAGTCGTCCATGGAAACCATAGAAACGTGGTCACTACAAATACTGCTTTTAAACTGTTATGGTTTAAATGGGGCATGAGTGGTTTCTGCTTAGCTGACAGCAAAACCTCTGATCAATGAGATTTATATGTTAAATATGTTAAAATGAATATGTTAAAATATTTTATTACAGAGTCTGGTTTGCTTCTTTATTCTATACTGGGTAGTAACAATTTTGCCTCTTGGTTCCCAGCTAACATTTGTAAGTTGTAAGAATGTTTACATAACGTTTTTTTCATTTTTTTAGACATTACAGTCTCTTTATTGCTTGGTTTTAGGAACATTTAAAGGAACATTTAGGATTCCAACATTTTTTAATTCTGTAATGTTTTTAAAACATTCCACATAAAACATTCCACAACATAACTACTTAACATTATTTATATATATTTGATATAAAACGTTCCACTAACATTACGGCAAGAACACTTCTGAGAACGTTTCCTGTTAGCAGGGTGGCTTTTGTTTCGGGTGTTGTCCGACCACAGCTTGTACTCTCTGGAGACATACAGTGCTTCAGCATGGCTTCAGTACATCAGCATCTACTCATCAGAGCTCCTGTGAACACAGTTTCTCTCATCACCCTCATCCTGCATCTGGCCATTGAGATTAAGAGCTGGTGAGTTTCCACTCTGCTGGCAGAAACCGAGAGCACTGCATTTATCATCTGAAATGCATAATTCATAACATTGACTTTATAGTAGTGCTACTTTTGTCTCTACTACTACACACGGCATTGACATTATATTTTCGAGGTCATTGTGCATGATAAAACACCAACACTGTACTTACAGAAATACTTCACCCATAAATTAATAATCTGTTGTTGCGTATCCAAATGTATACGCCAGAAGCAGGCCTTCATTTGCATATGAAAGCGGCCCTGTGTTCATCTATTCATCTTTATGATGTCACAACCAATAAGATTTGTAAACGAGTCATTTTTGTAGCTCAGTCAGATGCTTTTTAAACTTGACGTTTTATGTTGTGTTTTGTTTTTTAAAAACTGCAGCAATCGTCTTCTTTAACAGTGATTCACTGGTTGTGATTATTTTGGTCAGTGGTTGTAGGTGTGTTTGTATGGCTGACAGACAGCTGTGCACTGGGTGATTGTGATAGGCAGTCTGGTGGTTTAATTCACTGTGACTCTGGCCTACAGCATCATCTGCATCAGTTGCAGACCTCCATCTGACCCCTTCTGGATCATGCACAAACAAACGGCTGATGATCTGATGTTCTACCTTGTCTGCATTTTAACGACTGTCGTCACTTTCCTGCCAAAATATTTCAAATCAAGCGTCTCAAAGCATCTCTGTTTTGTCTCACGATAAAGACCTTTTTACGTCGTTGATCGAGATTACTTTCAAACAGGCCCTGTTTTTTACCACTGCCTTCTCATTTTAGGTCTTTTCCAGGTACACCTCCCATGTCCTAAGGGGAACGTTGGCCCCTTCTTTTCACCTCCGCACGGAAGCCAGAGTGCCTTCCCCCTCCTATCGGGAGCAGAGGATCAGAGAGTGGTGTGGTCTCCGAGACACGTGCACCTCTCCGTCACACGTATCTCAGAGACACAGCTCCTCTCCGCGCCCCAGCGCGTGATCTACACACCGCCGTCCCGCACAGCACACTTCTGCTGTGTCCGTCGAATCACAGAGCATGTCAACATGACAAAGCTTGAAATGTTCAATGTAGAAATCTGCCAATGGGACAGAAGTGACACTGATGTGTATGTTTCGCACACATGGGTGCACCACAGAGTGTCGGAGCAGTAGCTGAAGCCAGGTTCAGCTGCATTTGTGTTGGTTCAGCCCAGCCCAGGAATAATTTGAATGCCTCCAAGCTGTGCATTTCAATTTTGAATGCGCTCTTTCCGGCGCTCTCTGCTCTAACAAACCATCTGCATAAACATCACACGTTGCCTGCAGTTTCTGACATTCAGACGCAGCTCTCCTCAACTCACGTTCACAGTCCACACTTTTTAGTACATTTTAGTACATTTGCTGCTCAGCACCCCGAGTTTAATCTGCTCTCTGGATGCAGCTGAGCTTTGTGCTCGTCCTGCGAAACCTCCTTCCTGTTTTCGTGCGGACCACATTGGTGTGCACTTGCGCTTTGAGCTGCGATCATGTAATAATTGAGGTTTGCAGATGTTACATAATATCTTGGTTCATACTCAGAGCTTGTTGTGCATGCTGAGAGAAACACAGGCAGCACAGTGATGTTAAGAAGGCTGGTTCTTCTGGTCTTTATTGGTAATTCTAAATAAAAGTATTGGCTATTATATTACAACAAATGCGTGTTTACGTCTGCGTGTATGTGCGTAACATGCCCGAGACAGACCGCACGCTCCTGCGTCTGTTTTTGAATATTTAATTGCGCCACTGACGTGCGTGTGACGTGCTTTACCCACGATGGGGGTCAGTGATGACATCACAGACAGACAGATCGCCGCTGAGCGAGCGCGTCTCGTTTCTGTATCCTTGCAGCATGTGTGTAACATACACCGCAGCCACAGCTCAGTATATATTTATATAAAAATGAGTCTATTTGCAGAAGCGAAGGCGTTTTACGTAATGATGTCAGCGCTGCTTTTGACGCAACGCTACTGCTATCTCGTGGCGGCGAGATGAACTGCATTCTGACCTTCCGTTTAGAGAGAGATAAACACAAGATGGTTGAATAAGAACGTCAGAGGAACAGATTTGAACTAACAGTGTTTTCACATATATGTTCACGTATTGAAAGATTTATAAACCATTGATAGTCACAGAATCATATTTGTAAAAGGAGACGCTGCAGGTTTAGAATTCAGTCCTTTTCCTTGATCAGAATTCAATGTTGTCATATGAATGAACCCAAAAATACAGGATAAATTTATACTGGGACTTTATCCTGATCAAAAATATGCAAATTAGAGATTATATTATATATGCCAAATTTAAATGTTGTATCCAAAGACATACCCTCAGGAAATTACATTTTTCTGTTGTCGTTTTAATGAGATCAACCGCAACTCAGTGATTCTTAATCTTGTTAAAATGTTTTTTTTAAATATATTTAATAAAACATCATTTTCAATATGATTTATGCTCACTGTATGAAGAAAATGTTATTTGAAGAAACTACCTTTGAAAGATGTTACTTAATGCTCATTTAATATATAGACGAGAGTGATATTGTTCAGGAATAAAGAAATTCTCTTGGTTGATTGTGGCATTACTTATTTATTTAGCTGGCAAACTATTGTGGAACGGCAAAATGATTAAATCTATCCAAAATTATCACTTATGTCTGTACTATAAAGAGTTTCATTAATTTATTATTAAACATGAAACGTAAAATAAAAATACAACAATTCTTTAAGCAAAGTAAGACGTACATAAATGACAATACATTTGGTGAAATATTATTTGTTGAATCTTCCTTTTTCCAGATACAAATGAATCACTTTTATTAAGGCCACAGTAGAAAGGTCAGGCCATAAAAAACAAGCAGCCTAACAAGCCCCAGAGGGCAATTATCATGAGAACTGCACAGAAACACTGCGTCCGCATGTGTGTGGAATTATAAACACCCTTCATTAAAATCCCGTCTCATCTGAGATTCAATCATGTTTCTACTACACCAGCAGTTTTACACCTCATGGTTTTACAGATGTTTTCTTCCCCATGATGTGTTTTAATTACCCATTTCTGCTTAATGGATAGCATGCCTGCCAAACACAGACAGCTGTCTGAGTATTAAGTACACTAGAGTAGATATCTAAATATTTTGATGACAAGCATATTCCTGTAAATACATCTACACTGTCTGCACTTTCATGTTTGGACATGGAGAGTTACCAGGTGGGCATCATATCCGGGAACCAAATACGTCCCAGACGTTTCGAGACCTCACTGTGCTGTTCAATGTTGTACGTGTTGTCAGGAATCAGCACTTCCTCCATGATGGACAGCTGACTCAACCGAGTCCCCTGCACGTGATCTCACACTCGCCCAGACCAATGGCAGTACGTCCAGCGGCTCCAGTCCGTTCGCGCACACCACCAGCGCCAAGTGACGCGAGCAGTTTAGCCCGAAGAAGGGTTCGAACTGCTCCTCGTACAGGAAAAAGTACATGACGATGTTGACCTGGGCGGTGGCGAATGAGGGCGCCCCAGCTGCTCGTCTTGATGGTGTGGAACTGGGTTTGACTCGGGTTCTCGCTCACCACGTTAGTCCGCAAGTGGTCCAGGTGACGTCTTCTCGGAAGACAGGGCCAGGAGAAGTTCATCACGCAGCAGGTGGTAGTTCAGAGCCAGTTCCCGCAGACCTTGGCACTGATCAGCTACACAGAGGATGCCTGGATGAACCGGAAACTACACCGTGAGCTTGTGTTTGTCAATCAGGACTAAAGTGATGACACTCAACAGACTGTGTGTGCATTCATACTATTGACAAGAGAAAGCAGGGTCATAAGTAAATGCAGGGAACGTTCTCAGAACGTTGGCTTATGTTCTCTCCGTCTTCGCAGTAACGTTAGTCGAGTGTTTTCAAACGTTAAATGTCAAATATCAAAAACATTATTCTTAAGTTATAAAAACATACAATATTATTAAAACATTGTTCAGAACGTTATTCTTAACAATTTTACAACCTTAAATTTGTTAGCTGAGGACAGGAAACTGACCAGGATGTGGAGACTGAAGGTGAAGGTTAACCCATATCCAACATTGCTTATGTGATATCAGCCAAAACGTCAAATTCAGTTTAGAGGTGAAGCATATTATTAGATTCTGAATGTTTTGGGGGAAATCATTTGTGTCAGTTTGGATGTTTCCTGTAAACTGCGTTCACGTTCCCTTTACATCTTAACCTGTTACATTTGTTCATGACTCATAGCTCATAGTACTGACCTGCAGGAGATACGTGTGGACAGCTGCTCATCTTCAGCAGCTTGAGTGTGTCACTGTTGTTGGCGACCAGCACCTTCAGGGAGGGGTCATCAACGGGTGTGTGTCATCGATTTTTATGGAGGACAGAGACTTTGGGTTCACAAACACCACCGTCAGCGCCAACACGAAGTGTGACTGAGAACAGAGCAGACAAAACAGGCCGCGTCAGAGCCGCAGGCTTCTCGTACCCTTTACCAGCATCATATCAGGAAGGTCACCCTGCTGTCTGTACTGTGAGGAGCGCTAGTTTTAGTTCAGGAATCATTTTAAGGTTCATTTTTGGTTCACATCAAACACGTGAACTGATCACCTGATTCATTACTGATTCACTATTAAATACCGTGTTTTTCAAGTGTCATGATTAATCATTTGGTACAACACTGGTCACCAGGTCAAGAACTTTTCATAACAAACTTAGTAAACCCTTCTATATGGACTTTGGACAGGGACATTATGCACCAAAGAACTCCCCAGCTAACAGAGAACGTTAGCTGGGGAGTCTAAAGAGTAACAGAGTACTAAAATTCTTTTAAAGTTATCAAAAATGTTCTTGCAGTAATGTTGTAGATTTTTTGTAACGTTATATATTATACAGCAACGTCATTCTTAAGTTGTTAGTGGAACATAACAAAATATTTTTGGTTACTTAATAGGAACATTAGGGAAAAGTTTATACAAAAAAAACAACAAAAAAAGTTTTTTACAATTTTTAAAAAACTTAAAGTTTTACTTTTTTAAAAATGTATCAGTGTAAGTGAATTAACCCCAGTAGGGTGTTTCACAAACACGCACGCACACACACACACACACAGCTCAGATAAAGTAGGTCAGTGTGTCAAAGAGAAAAGTCACACTGGGTTAAGCTTCTCACCAGCTCAGTATAATGAGAATTTAATGTAAATAAAGCATCAGGCCCTTTTTGTGTTGCTGTACAACGTGTTTTCATGGTTTGTTGGCACTAAATATGTTTCTATATTCCCCAGAGCACACAGCCATTGCCTCAAGGTGCCACCAAGTGTCTAGTCAAGTAAATTTAAACTTAGTTTGAGCAAACTCTAGATGGATTGGTTTTCATCAAAGTTCATCGCCATAGTTACGCATCACAGCTAACCTGCTCCAGGACAAGTTACCTGCTTGATCATAAACAGATACTGGACCAATCAGCTATGAGCAAGTGACACTTCTGTGACGCATTATATAAGTATTAAGTATTATATAAGTACTATATAAGTACTTTAATAAAAAAAAGAAGTTATTAGACGTATTTGACAAACAATATTTATACGATTTCAGAGGCTGTGCTGTTTTTGTGTAATTCTTTATATTCTTCACAATGATTGTAAACAAGAAATAAATCACACACTCTCTCAAGAAAAATAAATTGCACGGACTCTGTTCATGTATTGATGATTGCCGGAGTGTTGTTGTTTGGTTGTTTTGGTGTTCTGACTGATTATCTTGGTATGGTGTTTTGGGTGGTTGCTAGGTACTTTCCTGAAGTCAAGAGAGCCCAGCCCTAAGCCTAGCCTTGAGTCTCTGTGATAGGCTATTCTGGTCGTCTGATGGTTTGGGTTCTTCTGGAAGTTTCTTCTGTAATCATGTAGCCCTAACAATAGAATACAATACAAGTAGAATACAATACAATTGTAACCATTCAGCCACACAGCCCACAAAACACTGAAAACCACACAGCACACAAAACACTGTTTAACACAACACAATATGCACACACAGTAGAGATGCTAAACATGTATATGGTATTAATGCTTTAAAATAATCTGGTGTAGATTTATATGAATAAAGCATGCAAAATAAACTGTGACAATAAGGCCAGATTAATTTTAAAGCATTACTGTAAT
>JAZGTI010001455.1:15540-44428 GCA_036877585.1 Botia kubotai
CTATATACTGTATATTGATAACAATATGGTACCTCTTTATGATACCCTGAGATACCCTTGTCCTAGAAATGCAGTGAACATTTTGGTTATGTGACGTGGTGACGCGTTCACTTGTTTACCAAATAACTATTACAGAAGTGTTGTGATACTGGAATTGTATTTTGGATGATGCAATTTCAGTTGTAAACGTTTGAAACCAAAATCTTGCACATTAAAATGAAACTGCACTTTTGTAAATAAATACGTATTATAAAGTGAACTGATGTAAAAAAATATTTTAGTCAAAAATCCAAATTCTTGATATCGTGTGTTGGTCAGTTTACACATTTCGTCGCCTGGTGATTGTTTTCTGTCTGCGTCTATTAACCGCTCACGGGTTACGCATTAATGAAGTCATTGAATCTGCCACGACGCCGTTCACTGCTGCGCATTTCGGAGGGGCGATTGATGTTCTCGAATACTCCAGAGGAAGCAGTAGCTTGTGATCCGCGAGGAAGACCAACATTCCGCATGGATTTAACAATCTCCGGCGTGAATTTTGTAAGGATACAGTCTCCAGTGGTGTGTAGATATTACACACGCCCGTGTTTCAGTCGATGTGGGCAGAGTTTTAGCAAGTGAGAACGTAAATCATACTAGACACGGGGACGAGTAGATGTTAGCCCGCTAACCGCTGTCGGTGTGAAGTGTCAGTGAAAGTACAAGAAAACAAGTTCTCTAAACGCCCCGTGAGACTTCAAACTTGTGCTGTTGTGAAGCTGGATCAACACATCGCATGAAAGGTAAAATAAACATACCGTGTAGCTCTGTATGTCTTATGTTCGTGTTAGCCGGAGGTGCGGAGACGTGTTGCATTTCAGCGTATATAACATGTACAAAAGACTCATAATCACTGCCCGGAAAACACAAGTTTCGGTATTTGCGAGTGAGAAGACGTGTAATCTTCTGTAAAAACCCATTGTTACACGTCAGAGGTTTATGTTATGAATAACGCGCAGTATTTTGAGACAACTTGCAAACTGACTCTGAGTTGTCAGGTGTTGATGAAGCGCAAATACTGTAGTCGTCAATAAATGTTCATAATGGCACTTTGCCTTGTTAATTATTATAATGATGATGATGATGATGTTTCATAGGGCATAGCTGTTTCATCATAACGCCACAAAAAGGGATTAAACAGTGAGATTTAATAATTAATGTGGGTCTGTCTGGAAAGGAATTTATTTGAATAGGGAAAGAGGCTTTGGGTTTAAATGTGTAAATATTGATTTCTTCCGGCGTACGTTGCCGTAGTCACGTATTGTTGTTTGGTTTAACTCCAGCACAAAGTGTCACTGTGGTGCTTTTAATTACTTTAAAGCACCATGTAAACTCCATGGCGCATATATATATCTCTCAGTGTCATTATATATACACTTATGTAAAATATGCACACACACACACACACACACACACACATATACACGTCACGGTATTATCATTTATTACCATCACTGGATTTTTGTTGTAAGGATAAACTGTTGAGTGGTCTCATAACATGTCACAGAAGCTCGCATGTCCTGTATGACTACTTGCTTATCAGCTTAAATCAGACCTTTTGCATTTTAAAGCAACAAAATCCAACCCCCTGTTTAAGGCTTGGTTAACAAAAATATAATTTATTCATGTTTTCACGCACCCATCTGTGTTCCTGGATGTTCCAGAGCAGGTATGGCGCTGAACACAAACCCGTGTGCTGTTACTTTGGGGGTTGAGGGTATGACCTGTGGATCTTGTGTCCAGTCCATTGAGGGACGGATTGGGGGTCTGCCAGGTGTCATTCATGTACAGGTGAGTGTGTTACGTTAGTGTGATTGGCTTTGATTAAACAAAGTTAGTATAAATAACTAGGGTCAGCTGTTTGGTTAATTTATTTTAATGTCTGTTTTGATATGCGTTTTTAAATTATTTATATACATGTTCTCATATACTAATACATTTATATATCAGTATATTAATATATATCTTTTAGGTTTGTATGTCTTTATAGTAGATCTCTGTGTTCGGTCATATGTTGTGGTTTATTATTAACACATTTCCCATGTACTGTTCCAGTTTATGGGATCGTCAATGTAAATTTTTGCTTCTATTCTAAACAAATATAAACCCAGTTGGGCCACAGATTAAATTTCCAGGTGTCTTTTTCCACGAATCATTGTATGTAACTGAACACCAGGGCTATTTGGGTGGCTGAGATAGCAATATAAACTAGTAATAACATTACCAGAGCTTCCCCTCCAGCGACTGTCACATAATTGAAGAAAGACACTCGCATGTTAAACTTAAAAACACGCCTAATTGTTCCTAATTCATTCTGCCCTTTCCCTTAAAAACACAGTTTCCCTGCAGACACGGGTCAAATGGGCAGATAATTTAATTATTTGTTTGTGTAAGATGTTGTTTTAACCTTTTAAAAAGCAGGAGCTGGTGATATTGCTATTGAGCAGTGCTGTCAAAAAACTACAAATGTCTTTGGTGAACATGGAAACAAATAGTATTAGTCTTTGTCTAGGAGCGAAGGGAATTCACTGAGCGAGAGAAGACAGTTCAGCCCAGAATTGCACTTATTGTGAGGAAACAGACTTCCTGCTGTCTCTGTATGTGGAAGTCAGGGTTTAAGGGTCACATGATAATACGAGTGACTCATCAGCATGAGCTGCCTGAGGGAACATGTTGGGTTTACCATCAGACAGATTCATTTTCTTTGACGCACAAATGCGAGTGTTGCTCTGTATAATAGTGTCATTAAGCAATAGTGTACCAGAGGCCATTGCTGGCTTTATCTGTGTCTATATTCACAGTATAGCATGACCTTGAGTGCTGTACACAGTCAGTTTAGTCTGAAACAGAGCATGGTTCACATGACACATTAGTAATATTAAAGCTGTCACACGGGCCACAGTACAGAACCTGAGACTACCTGTGGGAGGTGCTCTGAGATTGTGCTGGAAATGTGGCATGAGTCGCATACTCGGGTCTGAAATTGTTCAGAGAGCATCCAGGACGGATCTATGTGCTTCATAATGAGCCACGTATTGTGCAAGCAGAAGTATGCACACAAGCCATTTCTAGTTGCCACTGTTCTTTGAGTAACCATGTGCCTTTTTATTGGGCAATTTAACTCTGTGTTCTGCATTTGAAGCCAGAGATCATAACTCTGTGTTCTGCATTTGAAGCCAGAGATCAGCACATTTTGATGTTTTTATACCACAGGTGTCACTGGAGCTGAAAAACGCCACTGTGATATATGACCAAACTCGCCACAGTCCAGAATCCCTAGCTGAAGCCATCGATGACATGGGCTTTGAGTCCAGCCTGACAAACAGCACTTCAGTACCAGTTCCAACAGAAACCACCATGTTCCCCAAAGCAGGCTGCAGCCCGGACTCTGTCCAGCAGGCCCTGAGCAGACTGGGTCAGATGAAAGGGCTGGTTGGGACTCAGGAGAGCACTGATAATCTGGCTGTTACATTTGTCCCGTCTGTGGTCAGTGTGGAACAGCTCAGGGAGGTGATGAGCTGCCTGACTCCAGATCCAGTTCGGGGTCCAGGGGGCGGTCCACAGGAAGTGCCCGCCCCTCGCAGGGTGGAGCAGGTGAAACTGCGCATTGAAGGAATGGTGTGTCTCTCCTGCACTACAACCATCGAGGGCAAGATTGGCAAGTTGAAAGGGGTAGAGAAGATTAAAGGTAAACATGTTTTGTTGCAGCTTGTGACATTTACCGTCATTGAGTAAATCTCCAGTTTTGTAACATTTTCCGGTAAATTATATTTTGCCTTGTGAAGTTTATATGTTAGCACTCATTGACCTGTGCTGTCAGTAACCTTAGATAAGAGATCTTACACAATCTAATTGATTTGTCACATGATCATGATGACCTTATTGTTACTGTCATCCTGCTCAACGTAATAGTTTATAGTCACCCTCGTGTTGTTCCAAACCTGTGTTACTTTTATAAACACTATAAATGAGGACATGCACACGTCTATAAGTGCCTGATTTAAATATTATTGAATAATATTATTGAATTTGATTTACATTTAGCAATTTGACAGACACTTTTATCCAAAGCGACTTACAGTGCATTCAACATAAACATTTGATCAGTGCGTGTGTTCCGTGGGACTCAAACCCACAACCTTTGCAATGCTAAAGCAATGCTCTACCAGAGGATTTCTACATGGCTATGATTTCACATGTCTTTTGACATTAGTTTTGTGTGAGGAACAGACATTACATCTTGTGATGTAATAGACAGCAGGGTTCCTCTAAAGAGCAGCCTAGATGTTCTAACATCTCATTTTGGGTTCCACCACATATTGAAATTCATTCAGGTTTAGGATGACATGAAGATGAGAAAACGATGATAGTATTTTATGTAGTGGTGAACTGTTCCTTTAGGACTGCAACCATGAGCTGTTCAGAAGAACACGCGCTGTTTTTCAACGAACAGTTTTGTTTCTACTTTCACAGTATCTCTGGAGTCTCAGGAGGCCACTGTGTTTTATCTGCCACACATCATCTCAGTGGAGGAGATTGTGAGCCAGATTGAGGTGGCTGGATTCAAGGCCACCGTTAGGTCAAAACCTCGTCAACTAAAGCTTTCGGCTAGTGAAGTGGAGCGCTTGCTCAACGCTCCCAAACCGACTGTCTCCTCATCGGAGGAGAAGGTTTCAGAGCTGTCTGCAGACTGCACGGTCTCCGTGCTGTTTGAGGTTACAGGAATGCACTGCAACTCCTGCGTGGTAAATATTCAGGACAATATAGTCAAGCTGCCGGGAGTGAGTTCAGTCGTTGTGTCCTTGGAGAACAAACAAGCTTCGGTTCGGCATAACCCAGAACAAGTGTCGACAGTGGAGCTGCAGAAAGCCATTGAAGCTCTGCCTCCTGGGAAATTCAAGGTTCAGTTAAGCACTCCACAGAACACCCTGTCTTCTCCAGAGCCCAGCTTCCTCCAGCCGCTGGTGTCAGTGGCTGAGATTCACATCGAGGGCATGACCTGCGGCTCCTGCGTGCAGTCCATCGAGGGCATGATCAGCCAGAAGAAAGGAGTGAGATCAGCCCGAGTGTCACTGGCCAATCATCAGGGAGTGTTTGAGTATGACTCATTAGTGACCTCACCTGAGGAGCTGAGGGTGGCTGTACAGGACATGGGCTTTGATGCTTATCTGCCTGGTGAGTTTTATTCCACATCCTGTGATTCAGTGTCTGCCCTGCTGTACCAGCAGTCAAAGGTTTGATCGAATCTGTTTTTCACAGAACCTTTTGATCTGTGTTTAAAATTACAGTTGTTTTCTAACAGTATTAATAATGTCATTGCTTTGGACTGAATTTTTGAATAATAAATTTTTTTAATGAGCGAGTTGGATTTGTTAAATGCAAATTCTGTACACACACTGTACTGCCTTAAAGTCTTTCTAGAAGACACCTGCTTTTGTAGGACTTTGGAAATCAAGTGTGGCCTGGGACCAGGTGTCTTTGTTCAGAACCAATAGATGTTCTAAGCAGCAGTTTCTGCTGTTGAAAAACAGAGGAAGCTTTGTAGCACTAGTGCAACAGAATAAAAATCCGCTTATGTAATAAACCTTTATTTATAAATGCAATATAGTTGCACATCTGCCTGTCACACACACATCAGCTAAATAATATTTTCTGGTAAGCTTAATTATTTCTGCTATTATTTTTTTTCATTGACTCACGAACTCAGAAAGTTAGCAATGTTTAGACGTTTGACTAATGTTGGTTTATAACTTGAGATATGTGTTTTGTATAGTCCGGTCAACTAACACTAGTCATAGTTAACTTTAAACCCTGTTACACACCCAGAGACAAATTCATTGGTGCCTTCGGTGGTGAAAAGCCCATCGCAGACAGCGGCGTCCGGCCGCAGCTCATCGTTATCTCCCGTCTGCTCTGCTGTGAAAGAGAAGGAAGTGGAGAGCGATGCTGAGCCGTCAAGCAGCACACATTCCAAATGCTTCATCCAGGTGGGAGGA
The DNA here is from genome assembly GCA_036877585.1 of Botia kubotai. Lineage (NCBI taxonomy): Eukaryota > Metazoa > Chordata > Actinopteri > Cypriniformes > Botiidae > Botia > Botia kubotai. Next base: position 21,576 of record JAZGTI010001455.1, read on the forward strand.
ATGACCTGTGCCTCCTGTGTGGCCAACATTGAGAGGAACCTCAAGAACGAGCGTGGTAACCCCAGATCTTTTGAAAACAAAACCAACAGACAACATACTAGATACAGAATGTGTTCAAGTGTGGTGATTTCTGGTGAATCATGGTGAAGCAATAGTTCTGTTCCAAAATCTAAAGAGCTGTTTCTCTGTCTGCTGTCTACAAAGGCAGCTCTCTTCTAACACAGTATTTTGAGTTACAGCCTTATAAGACACGTGTCTGGAGCTCTCGTCAAGGGCAGTAGTTTGTTAATGGCTCACCCAGTGTATTCAGATAAGCGTGTTACCAAGCTAATGACCAGATGCGTGCAAAAACCACAGATCACAATTGTTTTGTGAAATAATTCGTTTTTATTAGATAAATATTCATCTCTAGATATTTTATTCTATTAAACTATTTCTTTTCAGTACTGAATACAATTTAAGATTTAATTTCAGTACTAAATGTTTATTTTATTTCAATTTAAATAAACTTTAAACTTGATTGAATTTTTCGTTTCGCTGCCAAGCAGTTGTGAAAGCATTATTTGTTAAATACGATTGAATTTGGCTTCATTGCTCTTTTCCTCAGGGATTCACTCGGTTTTGGTGGCGCTGATGGCCAGTAAAGCGGAGGTTCGATACAGCCCCTCGCTCACTGATCCTCAGAGAATAGCAGAGTATATCAAAGAACTCGGCTTCACTGCCACTGTCATGGAGAATTACGATGGCTGTGATGGGTCTCTGGAGCTTGTGGTCAGTATGTCAGCAGGTTGACTTTTGATCCGTTTGTGTGTCAGTGAAGGTCTGTAGACCGTGTGTCTTTCTGTCACTAGGTCAGAGGGATGACGTGTACTTCCTGTGTCCTCAAAATTGAGTCGAACTTGATGAAACAGAAAGGCATCGTCTATGCTTCTGTTGCCCTGGCAACCAATAAAGCCCATGTCAAGTATGACCCAGAAGTGACCGGACCCAGAGATGTGATCAGATGGATTGAGGTTAATTCACTTCTTATTAGCTCTGATACAAACCTAGTAAGCTGCCTACCTTACAAAAGCACAGAACTGGGAACTGGAACAGACTTTTAGATTGTATTGTAGCACCTACAGCCCTAGATGGATATGGAACTTAAAACTGGGATGACTGTACTATAGTGTGGGTTCCTACATTGAGTTTATGAAATATGTTTTAAATGATAGAATTTGGGATTTGAGGCCTCTCTGGTGAAGAGGGATCGTCCAGGAAGTCACTTGGATCACAGTCAAGAGATTAAACAGTAAGTCAATTAGTCAACAGTAATAATTTGGAAGTTTGTAACACTTTACAATAAGGTTCCATTTGTTAACATTTAGCTAGTTAATAATTGATAGATAACTACCATTAATTAAATAAATTAAATCAAGTTGCGTCTGTGAATATTAGTTAATGCCCAATGACCTAACATTAACACTTCAGAAACAGCTGTATTTACATTAACAATGATTAATAAATGCAATAAAATTAATATGTTGCTTATTGTCACTTCCTGTTAGATAATGCATTAACCAGTGTTAAAAAAGTGTAAATTGCAACTTTGTGAAACAGGATTAACAAAAGAACATTACTTTACTGTCTACTGCTTGTATAGAAATTGAAGTTCAAGGTGTAGAGAGACAGTTTGTCTTTATTTTGGGGTCTGTACATAAATAGTCTCTGCATTCTTCTCACAGGTGGAAAAGGTCATTCCTCATCAGTTTGTTCTTCTGTGTGCCTGTCATGGGCATGATGATCTACATGATTATCGTGGATCACACCATTGAGATGTCCCACCATCATAACGCCACACTGGAGGACAGAATGAAGTACCACTCCAGCATGTTCCTGGAGAAACAGCTCCTGCCGGGTCTCTCCATCATGAACCTTGTCTCCTTTCTCTTCTGCGTCCCCGTGCAGGTTCCTTTCACTCTCGTCTAATCCACTGTGTGCAGAAACATCTTCTCTTCCTGTGTTTTAAGTTTCTTGTAATATGCAAATACATTATCTTATATGAACGGTTCCTTTTCGGTTATTGATCATGGCATTTTTTTACTGCAGTTTATTGGTGGGCGGTACTTCTATTGTCAAGCCTACAAAGCTGTCAAACACAAGACGGCCAATATGGATGTGCTCATTGTATTGGCCACCACGATCGCGTTCACGTACTCAGTGGTGATTCTTCTGGTTGCCATGGTAGAGAAGGCGAAGGTGAATCCCATCACCTTCTTCGATACTCCGCCCATGCTGTTCGTGTTCATCTCGCTGGGCAGGTGGCTGGAGCAGATTGCTAAGGTACTTCTCTCATCTCCGTGAAGACAATGAACAAGCATTTCCAGTGAAACGAGTTTTTGATCTGCATGCATGAAACTGAAGATCTGTTTCCCTGATAGCTCTGCCCTACTGATGTGGTTTTGTTTGTGTGTCTCTTGTGTTTATTCAGAGTAAGACTTCTGAGGCTCTGTCCAAGCTGATGTCTTTACAGGCGACAGAGGCCACGGTCGTCACACTGAATGCCGATATGTCTGTGTTGAGGTTTGAGTTTTTGTTTCATTTAATTACAGTGCTTGCAAAATATTTACTTCCTCAAACGTTTTTCCTCCTCCACCACAAGAATTTTGCAAATGATTTAGCCCGACTCACGGCTTCATGTGATTGCACAATTTGCATACTGAATGCTGATTGGTCTTTTCTTGCACCTCTTTGTCCATCCATAGTGGGCTTTACTCCACAAAGACGTGTTGTGTGTTGATTCACATTTACAGTTGACCGAAAATGTAACGTCTGCCGATCTGATTTCTTGTACATAAAACCAAAACCCAATTACCGTTACGCTGCTCATCTGCTGCTTTGCATGCACTGGTGTTTCCTTGCGGAAATGCAAATCTATTCTTCAGTTTGTTTCCTTTAAACAGAAAGCACTGCATGCTTAGGTCTCTCGCCCTCTCTCTCTCTCTCAGTGAGGAACAGGTGGATGTGGAGCTGGTACAGAGAGGAGATATTGTGAAGGTGGTGCCTGGAGGGAAATTTCCAGTGGATGGCCGAGTGATTGAAGGACACTCGATGGCAGACGAGTCTCTCATTACTGGTCAGTGGAGGTGGATGAATAATTGTGTACTGTTGCTATGGCAACCATAACTATTACTATTGCTTGTACTCATGGTTAGGGGTTTGAACAAGCCACTAATCCTATATCGTAATCATGCACATCAAATGTAAATTGTTGTGGTTGTCTGTCTCCTGTGGTGCAGGTGAAGCCATGCCAGTGACCAAGAAGCCGGGCAGCACTGTTATTGCCGGCTCCATAAATCAGAACGGCTCTCTGCTGATCAAAGCCACACATGTGGGCATGGACACCACCCTCTCTCAGATCGTCAGACTCGTGGAGGACGCGCAGACCTCAAAGGTGTCCGTCAGATCCACATCTGAACATGTCTCATCAAGAGCTGCAGATTGTGATGAAATCAGATCAAAGTTTAAAGCGTTTCTGCCGGCTCATTCTAAAATATTATGTTTATACCAAAATAATAAATGAAACATCTGACCAAACCGTTGACCTTTATTGACCTTTCCAAACGCAGGCTCCTATTCAGCAGTTTGCAGATAAGATCAGTGGCTACTTTGTTCCCTTCATTGTGGGAATCTCTGTGCTGACTCTGATGGCCTGGATTCTCATCGGCTTTGTGAACTTTCCACTGGTGGAGAAATATTTCCCTGTGAGTGCAGCTTCTTTCTCTCCTTTCTTTCTTTCTTTCTTTCTTTCTTTTGTTCTTTCTTTCTTTCTGTCTTTCTTTCTTTGTTGTTGTAGCAGTTTGTTTCTGTGCAGTTCACTTGTAAAGTTCATTTGAATACAAATATTCATATCAATTATATAGTTTTTATTGTATAGTATAATAATACATGTAGTTGGATGGCTTTAACATGACCATCTTTTACACTTTCTCTGATATTTTAAAATATTTTTAAAATATTTAAAAAAAAAAGTATACCTAGACCTTGAATTGCACATTGCAGATATATCTAATTATATCAAATGTTTCAAATGAAATCACAGTTTCAAAAAAGTCACTTTTTTTGCCTTTACATTTGTAATTTCTTGAGATGTTTGTAGCTTTTGATGTCTTTTTTGACCCTGCTGTGGTCCCTTATAATACACGTGTCTCTCTGCAGGGTTATGATAAAAGCATCTCTGAGGCCGAGGCCGTCATCCGCTTCGCCTTCCAGGCCTCCATCACTGTGCTGTGCATCGCCTGCCCCTGCTCTCTGGGTCTGGCCACGCCCACAGCGGTGATGGTGGGAACTGGAGTGGGGGCTCAGAATGGAATCCTCATCAAGGGTGGAGAACCCTTAGAGATGGCCCACAAGGTCAGGAGTCTCCTCACATTAAAGCTGCAGTCCGTCACTTCTGCTTTTCTATCACCATCTCTGTTTGAAACATAAACTGCAGGACCCGGCAGCTCAAATTATAAATCATTATTTTAAACTTACTGTTATGAATCAGGGTAAGGTAAGGAGATCATGCTGAACACTGATCTGTCATATATTTGCTCTATAATATATATATTTATTCATTCTTAACCCCAAAAAATGACAGATTACAGCTTTAAGTGATTTTTGTGTATCTTTTACAGTTGTAAGTATGATGTCATTAAGATAATTTTGTACATTTGTTTGTGTTTTCAGATTCAGTCGGTGGTGTTTGATAAAACCGGCACCATCACGTACGGAGCGCCCAGAGTGGTCCAGGCGAAGATGCTGGCGGAAGGGAACCGGATGCCGCGCTCCAGACTGCTGGCCATCATCGGCACAGCTGAGAACAACAGTGAACATCCGCTGGGTGCTGCCATCACCAAATTCTGCAAACAGGTCTGTCTGACTTTACAGTGTGTTATTACCTTATTCTCAAACTGTAATTGTGTGTATATGGATGAAAATTGGCAATACATTTATTGAATATATATTATACTAAATCTTACTATACTAAATCTTACCTGTATTTTTTAATGAAAATATAAAACAAAACTAAAGACAGGCGGAATTGTATCTAGATAGAAAGCAGCACTAGATAACACTATAAAAACGTCTATAAAACATTCACAACAGGCTGTACTGTGCTTTCAGTACAGCCTGTTGTTGTGGGTATTTTGAGGAGTTTTAAACAGCAGGTCTCTGTGTCAGTATTCAGTGTGCAGCTCTGATTTGCATGACAGACTGTATTTGGCATTGAGATTCACAATGGCTGTTCTGTGTTCAGGAATTGGGTACAGACTCTCTGGGCACCTGTACAGATTTTCAAGCAGTGCCAGGCTGTGGGATCAGGTGTCTGGTCAGTAACACAGAGAACCTGCTGAGAAGAGAAGATAGCGACAGTGAGGAGAACCAACACAATGCTGTCCTGGTCCAGATCAGCGATACCAGAACCCACGCCAATGAGCACCCACTCATCATGGACCCACAGCCACTTAGTAAGAGTCACATGACTGCATCTCCAGAGTTTGATTGGCTGCAGTTAAACAGAAAGCGGTGTGCATATTGCCTTAGCAGTAGCTTAAAAAAAGTTAGATTTTTGTATAAATGTAAACCGTTAAACATATATATATAATTTTGATAGCAGTTTTAAAGAGTGAGAGATCTGGTGTGTTTCAGCTGTGGTGCAGACAGCCTCATACACGGTGCTGATCGGAAACAGAGAGTGGATGAAGAGGAACGCGCTGCAGGTGCAAGCAGATGTAGATGAAGCCATGACAGAGCATGAGAAACGAGGACGGACCGCTGTGCTGGTGGCTGTGGACGGTGAGCTCTGCCAACCAAGTTCTCCCTAAGGGTGACAATTAAAGCAGACAAACATAGAGAGTGATTGAGACTACAATTACGGGTTTACCAAGCATTAACAAAGCAGAATTTTTGATGAATTGCAAATGCTGAAGTGACATCATCACTGGGAAAAGTGCTGCCCCAACTTCCTGTTTGAACAGGAAATGTCAACACAGGGAACTGTAATAAGCTTATCAGTCAGTACACAATGTTAATTCTGTACACGTGTGTCGTTCTGTCTGATTCTCAGGTGAGCTTTGTGCGATGGTGGCCATTGCAGACACAGTGAAGCCAGAAGCTGAGCTGGCTGTCCACACACTGAACACAATGGGGCTGGAGGTCGTGCTGATGACCGGGGACAACAGCAAAACAGCCCGAGCTATTGCTGCTCAGGTACAGTGTCCATTAACGTCCCTTTAAATATTCCTGACCGTCACTGCAGAAGGGCAGTGAAACACCTGCGGCTGTGCTGTGCTGGTTTGTGCAGGTGGGCATCAGGAAGGTATTTGCAGAAGTCCTGCCGTCTCACAAGGTGGCGAAGGTTGAGCAGCTCCAGCAGGCCGGGAAACGGGTGGCGATGGTGGGTGATGGTGTGAACGACTCTCCTGCGCTGGCCATGGCTGATGTGGGCATTGCCATCGGCACAGGCACAGATGTGGCTATAGAGGCGGCTGATGTGGTGCTGATCAGGGTACGAACACCAACAGCTGAGTGAGATGTGTGAAATAAAGCTGAATACATCAAGCGGCAAACAGCATACTGTACAAAAGTGTGACGCCATCTAAGATGATAATTCTTTTAAAATAATTTGTTAATGTTTAATGCTTCATTGCAAAAAATACATCTATATCTCTGTGTGCATGTATTAATATATCTCTGTGATTGTATTATTACAACATAAAAACATATTTACACTTTATGTATTTTATATACTCTATATATGTGTGTGTGTGTGTATAATTATATGTATAATGTTTATATAACTGTATAGTTATATTTAGTTATATTAAATTTTTTGTTACTAAAACTCTTTTTATTACTCACAGAATGATCTTCTGGATGTTGTCGGGAGTATCGACCTTTCCAAGAAAACAGTCAAAAGAATCAGAATCAACTTTGTATTTGCACTAATCTACAATCTTGTGGGGATTCCCATTGCTGCAGGTGAGAGCAGCTAATCCAGAGCAGGCTAGCAGACCGTACAGAGATCCTTCTGTTCAGTGTTTGATGGCTTGTGTTAATGTTGCTGTATGTGTGCAGGTGTGTTTATGCCGGTGGGTTTGGTGCTGCAGCCCTGGATGGGCTCTGCTGCTATGGCAGCCTCCTCAGTCTCTGTGGTTCTCTCCTCCCTCATGCTGAAATGGTGAACGTCACAGATTTCTCTCATTTAGAGTATTAAAGATGAGCATGTAGAGAGAAATGTTCCATTTAAATGTGAATTGGCGGCAGATGTCGATTATTTTGTACTTTAAATTGACATTCATTTCCTGTTTCTGCAGTTACACTAAACCCAGCGCTGAGAAACTGGAAAGGCGATTGGGTGAGGTAAAACGACAAGGCAGCCTATCGGATGTCAGCGTTCACATTGGCATGGGAGAGCTGCGCCGGCCCTCACCCAAACTTAGCCTGCTGGACCGCTTCATCAACTACAGCCGGGCATCCATCAACTCTCTCCGCTCAGACAAACACTCTGTCAACAGCCTGGTGCTCAGTGAGCCAGACAAACACTCTCTGCTGGTGGGAGATGACAACTATGAGGAGGAGATGATTTAGAGTCCTGGCCCCTCACTTTACCTCAGTGCCTGCAGAGGAGTGCAAGTGTGTCAAAGTCCAAATTCAGTCGTCTCATGGTGTCTTAAAGTTATAAACTGCAGTAGTTACTACAACGCTGCTTAGCTTAGCTTGAGCAGTTTTTGGTTGTCCTTTCGATGGCCGTTTATCACTATAAACAGAGGCTTTCTGAATGACATGTCCGTTTACTTCGCCAGTTCGATACACTTGGTGGCCAATTTGAGATGACAATCTAGATAAGGAAAATCAACTATATTGCAGATTTTGAAGACGTGAAATCAGTTTTTTTTATTTTTGTGAAAAAATGACAATTTGAAGTGATTTATTGTGTTTTATCATGAGAATTGGGTAAATATTTATTATACGTCATTTATTTATATTGTATTACACACTTTTGTGACACATGAAGGAATGTGACGATTTTATCAGTGATCAAAAGATCTCTACTTTTCTAAGGCCGTTGTGGCTTTTCGTGTTTTTTTGCCTGAGTACTGGAACACCGTACAGTCCAAAGAAAACTGCTTGCTTGATGTCTCCCAGGAATCAAAGAGTCGCTGTCTGTGCTCTTCATAAGCAGTAATGATGGGGCCACAAGTTAGTTACCAAGGAAACAAGACTCTAAACCATTGTAAGTCACAATAAGGTGTTGAGAATATTAATTGTTTGTTGTTTTACTGAAAATGTTTTCTACTCCTAAGCTGCCTTTGCTGTATTTAAAATGTGCACTTGTTCAGTTTAGCTTTTAAACGTATTCGTTTTGTTTAAAAACACAGTGACACTGAGATTGTACTCGACCGCTTATCAGAGAGACTCGTTTGTATCAGCTGTATGTTTGTGTGTCAATGCTCTTATCAGATAAATAAGTATTTAATACGTCATGACAGCCTGAATGAGGTTTCTGAAATGGATTGCTGGGTTAAATGTCCACAAACTAGAAAACGGTTTATGAGGACGTCTTGTTACTGTATTACAGAAGGTCACTAGAGAGATTCAGTCATCAAACAAAACAAGCGCGTTATTTGTAATGATTTGTTCGTATAAATGATCACTTTTGCTATATTTATTGCTTCGTTTACCTGATGTATTAAAATCAGAGAAAGCATGTGAACGTCCTAAAGTTGTGATTTATAAAATTGTGTGAAAACATTGTGCGCCACAAAAAATAGTACAGTTCACTCTTGTTTACACTAGTTTATTAAAATAAATCACTAGGGTAACCAGCGAACTAACAGATTAATCAAACGAGTCGCTTAGGTTTAATTAATTTATTAGCAACCAAAAACCGGGAACCAAAAAGTGTTCGCTTAATCAACCAGAAGATGGCACAACAAACCAAACATCACTCTTCAAGTGTAATTGCGTACAGACAGCGCGTGAACGCGGCTCAGCCTCCCTCGATCGTGCACGCGCTCCCGCATCCTTATTAATTCATGGCACGTTCACGCGTCGGTTCGAGGGGAGCAGGCGGGTTTCGGAGGATAACCGGAAACAGCAGGTTGTTTTTGAAACATCTCCGTTTAAGAGCTTAGATGCTACATAACACGGCGATAGGAAAATGGCTTTGACTCAAGAAACCATCTTAACCTTTTTACTGGAGCGTGGGGGCAAAGTGAAAAACTCGGAGCTTGTAAACAAGTTCAAAGCGCGCATAAACTCCAGCGATCCCGCGGAAAAGACACAAAACAGGGATCTGTTCAAACGACTGGTCAACAACATCGCCGTGGTGAAACAGGTCGACGACGTAAAGTTTGTGGTTATAAAGAAAAAGTACTATGCATGCGTCAAAGGCGAAACGAAATCGATGGACAGCAGTTTACGTGACTTAAAATCACCGTGCGTCAGTAGATCCGGTGAGATACAGAATGCGGATATTATCAATAACAATTATTATTATAGTTCCACCCAAACGCGGAGTCACGCCAGTAAGTGTTCGTCTCTTGAACCAGATCGTTCAGAAGAAGCTGGAGGACCATCGGACTTTAATGCTGCAGAATCGTTAACTACACGAGTACTTAGTGTGACGAGTGATGCCAGAAGTGGCCAAACAGGGTCCGTTTTTGCCCTCGTCGCCATAAAATCTCCACCAAAACTTGATCTGCAACCCGGTGAAACTGGAAACGTACATCGCAAAGCACTAAGAGAAGATTCTGTACAGCAGAAGCAGCTGGAGATACGGGCACCTCAAGGGATAGCTGAAAGAACCGCGAAACTCAAGGAGAGAAACTGTGTTCTGTATGGTTCTACGAGAACCAAACGAAAGGAACTAGAAGCACAGGGTTCCCCGCAATTGCAAAGATGTAACAAAGTAACCAGAGCAGCTAATGACGCTAAAGAGGCAGATGTACTTCCTTTAGGACACGTGGAACATAAGTGGCTTGTGAAGTCAGCAGATGGATGCTGGAGTCAGATCCACAGCCTCCTGATACATGACCCTCATCTGGCAGAGAGGAGAAACTTCATGTCTGGCTTTACAATCCTGCACTGGGCTGCTAAAAGCGGAAGCAGTGAAACGGTCTGTAAGGTCATTGAGGTTTCACGACAGAGCGGTGAGGGAATCGATGTTAATGTTAAATCTTATGATGGCTACACTCCTCTCCACATCGCTGCCATTCACAGCCACAGCTGTGTAATATCACTGCTGGTGTGTGAATACGGTGCTGACACAAACATAAGGGATAACAGTGGTAAAAAAGCGTATCATTATCTGAGTCAGGATGTGTCGTCTGAAATCAGACAGACACTCGGAGATCCTCGTGTCCTTCAACACAATGCTGAGTGTGGTTTAGGGGATGACCAGAACTGTCCTAAAGGGTTTAATTCTTTGAGTAAACTATTTCAGCCACACATCACTGGACACAAAAAGAAATCCAGACATCGGCTGAGCTTCCGTTTCACCAGTGATGGCCATTAACACTTCACCACAAACTGTTTTAATGGAACTGAGACAAATCTCAGTCGCTATAAAAGCACTCTAACAGACACTAATGTAACTTATGTTTAATGTGTTGTTAATTTAACTGGTAATTGCAGAGGTGAAAGCCATGCTCATTTTGTCCGCTGATAATTATGTTTTTGTTAATAAGCGTTATAATGAAATGCATTCAGTGGGTTACTGTAAAACAGCGAAAAGGGTAAAACTCACAAAAACACATTCAGGTCAAATTTGATTACAATCAAATAAAAAAAACTCTTATTTTGCTTAAAAGAAAATGAAACACATATTTAAGATTATTAATATTTTGTAATTTACATTATTTTTTGGAAATACAATGGAAATACATAGTGAGCACAACAATAAAGCACAAACTTTCTTATTACTGTTTGTGCATATATGTCATTGTCATTAGTGTAAAACTGTATATAGTATTACCTTGCTAAATATTATACATATACACCACAGTATGTTGTACTGCATTCGTGCTGGTTTTAGTTAAAAACTTTTCCTACTCCTTAAACAATCTGAGCTGATTTTGGATGATATGTGACCTGAACATGTTTTCACAGGTTTTCCCCTAAACTTCTTTATTGTTCACTCTTAAAGTGCTAAATGATAATATATAATGTACAAATAACATTTGACAGTAAATATTATTGTATATAAATAACTACTATATCATTTTAGAAAGATTAAGCAGCATTTTTGTGCTTCTTTCAAAGTAGCTGCTTGTTTGAATGTTCGTATACAGTTTTGCAAACTAAACTAATGACAAAAGCATTTGTGTTGCCTCAGTGGATATGAACTCAGAACTCTGTTCTGTAATGTATAATCTGACAGCAGCTCTGTCATCGTTCCTATCTGATTTCTGTCCTCTGTGTAATGGCCAGAAGAATCAGTGAATGACTGTGTGGGCTGTTGGCATGTCGTCCTTGAACTCATTTTCCGGTTGTTTTGTGCTGAGGACAGCAAGAGTCGCTCAGTTTTTGGTTTTTGGACAGGCCATGATGAAACTTTAGTTAAACCTGACACAAATACCACAATACTGATATAATGTGTGAGAATAAAACCTCTTAAACAGTTCCAATCTGGAATTTATGAACGTTAGAAGCGGCCTGGAAATATAATGACCTCTTTGTGACAGTGAGGCAGTGATTCAGGCGTGATTTCATGGGCGCTGAAGCTTAGCATAACTTCATTCAGAGCCTTTTGACTGGTGTGCAGTGATCTGTAATGATGAAATCACCCCGCCTCTCGGTTTGAGCTTCTCCTCCTCGGCTGTGGGCTGAAGGTCATTTCAGAAACGATATCCGTGGGTTCAGAGTGGTTCTGTATTTGACATGATTCTGAGCCAAATCTGAGCCATTTTACTGGGTGCGTAGTGAGTAAAAGCAGCATGTCCTAATCACACACGATGACACACTGTTAAAAAGTTGTTTCTCTTTGATGGTAATATGTTTTAATTTTGAGGTGAATCAGTTCCTCCGAGCTGTTTTAGTTCAACCTCTCCAGATATGATGTTCTCAGCATTAAACTGTAAGCTGTTAGTGGCTCTGTGGGAAAGACAAACAATAGTTCTTTGTTGTCCTGCTGCATAATTAGGTCATTATTCGACCTCCGCTATGTTTTTCTTTATAATTTCTCGATTCTCGTTCACTCTCAACATTAAACCGCCTCAAGTGAGTGGCTGCGTTTGACTGGCCAACTAGAAAACATATTGACATTTATGACAAACAGGATGCTAAAAACATTGTTTCTAATTGTGTTCTTACAATTGTTTACAGTATGTGTGTGTATATATATATATATATATATATATATATGTGCAGCTTCATTGTTTTGCTAGTAAATGTGACTCAATTCAATTGAGACTGTACAGAGTTTGTTTAATTGCGTTACATTAATATATTAGCCAATCAAAAACACTGTCCTCAAGATTCACTGTAGTTCAGGGTTAAGAGCTTTCACGATTACTTTTTGACATGATTTTCAGGCAGTCAAAAAACTTGTTGATATTATACGTGGGACTCGGGGGAAAGCGATTAAAACAAGACGTTCGGTGACCACTTCAATTGTGGCAGAATCGATGGACCATCACAGCACGTCTGAGATATGTTATAAAGCTCGCAGGATTCGTTTTTGTAATGTTTGTGCAGAAGCGCAGACTGATTGCGCGCAGCTGTCTGCAGGTGAGCGCGGCGGAAGTCTGCTTTACCTGGAGACACCTCACCACCTTCTCATAAACTGACGCACGGTATTTATTATGGCGCTTTCAAAACGTTACGTGCTCTGTTCTTTAACTACATTGCTTATTCTTCTTACGGCTGTTGTTCTGCCATTGACGTCGTGTTACAACTTTGAAAACGAATCGTTGGAGCCCGACGTCTCTTCTCTTCATCATGGTAATATCTTGAACCCGCTGCTGAAGGCTTTATCGGAACATAACCCGTGGCGAGACTTCACCCCGCGATCCAAACCCGACTCCAGATACGTGCGGTACATGAAGAGACTGTATAAACTCTCATCCAAACCCGACCGGAACCACGAGGCCTCGCACCCGTACAACACAGTCCGTCTGATCACACCCCGAGAGGAGTGTCTCACCCAGAACAGAGGTACACTTCCCAAAACACTGCTGACAGGTCGCACCAGTTACTGTAATGTTGGTTGGTTGGTTTATTTGAAAGTTTTTATAGGCACATACCTTAAAGGCAGAGTAAGCGATCTTTTCCGTAAACATTTTTTTTAATGTTGTTTGAAAGTGTTTTCAAATCCTGATAGCAGTCACTGAGTAGAATGGTCTAGATATATTTATATATAAATATATATCTTCTGTGGAAGGCACAGGAACATAAAATGTTTGTCCAGTCATTGCATTTGGTCCGAATGCATTGATAGGCCGCCCAACTCGCCTGTCAGACTATGTATTTACATGCATGCGTGCACTGTTGGAGGAAGCGTGGCTTTGAGGAGAACTCTGATAGGTGGGTTGGATCTTATGCTTTCAAAGCTAGTTTGCTATTGCTAGCCTTTCTGAAATTGGCTACTGTTAAAGTCCTCACTGCAAAAGCTGTAAAACATTTCTGCTTGCCCCGGGGTATTTAAAATATTGCCCCAATATAAATGTGACGGCGTGCTCTGACCTGACGTTTATGAGAAACTCTCGTCTTGATGGCACAGTTCAAACCTGTGTTCATAATTTGTGTACTATTTGACATTTACCTTAATGTTTCCCAGGGTAGTTTTTAAAATTATTTAAAATTATTATAAAATAATAATTGGAGGGCAGATTTCCTGATGAATACAGTTTAGAGCCGCAGGTGTGTGAAACCGACATGGAAAACCACCAAGAGAGAAAACCTTCCATTTCCAGTGTTTCCAAGAAACCATAGTTATATTTGCTGTTTTTACAGTAAGATTCCCGTACAAAGTCAGATATTGTTCATATATCCGGAACTCAACAGCTCTTGCAGAATTAATCGGACATAATGAGGTCATGTGGGAACAGTGTAGAATACTATTGTTTGAAATATTATCACGCTGTTGTCAACATTCTCATAAATACAACATAAATAAATGTAAAAGTTCACATTAAAGAAAAGCACGTGTATCTCAGTGGCATGTGTTCTCTCCGCAGAATTCATGCAGGATGTGTCCTACAGTCTACATCGAGTGAGGTCTCAGGAACAGCTGCTGAAGTCTGTCCTGCTTTACTCCTTTGATCATAATCACATCGCCCCCTTCACATCACTCTGCTACCTCGACGTGAAGGAACAAGAACCCTCAAAAGATCACATGTGTTCTGAGCATCTCCGATCGCAGCACGCCGTCCCTCTGCTCAGCTTCCGCGTCCACACCGAGAGAAGAGTCCGGCGGCGATGGGTGGAGGTGGACGTGACCTCCTTCCTTCATCCTCTCATTCAGGCCCATAAGAAGGACATCCACCTGCTTATCAACTTGACCTGTGTTGAAGATATGATCCCCAGACCTGGAGGCCAGATCCACAAGAGCCCAGTGGAGTTAACGCACAGGTCTCCCTCTCTTCTGCTGTATCTTAACGACACCAGTGAGGTTGCCTATCAGAGAAGGGCTACACAGAGCAGGATGGTAGACCTAACATCAAACCACTGGGATGGAAAGTCCAGAACCTGGAGGCCAACTTCACGAATGAGGCGTGGCACCCTGAGGAGCACCAGTGCCCCCAGGGCAAGTCCAGAAACCAGCATGCCAGATCTTCTCCCAATGTACGCCTTCCCCACAGATGACTGTGATCTCTATGACTTTAGAGTGAGCTTCAGTCAGCTCAAATTGGATCATTGGATTATTGCGCCTCACAAATACAATCCCAGGTACTGTAAAGGAATCTGTCCGAGGGCTGTGGGCTATATCTACGGGTCACCTGTACACACAATGGTTCAGAACATCATTTACGAGAAGCTTGACTCGTCTGTGCCCAGACCTTCATGTGTACCCTCAGAATATAACCCTTTAAGTGTGCTCACCATTGAGAACGATGGCTCCATTGCCTACAAGGAGTATGAGGAGATGATCGCTACTAAGTGCACCTGTCGCTAAAGATGAACAAATGTTGAATCTTTCTGAATTTTCTTTTTTTTTTGTGATGCGTTGCTTTGTAAAACACTGACCCGTTTTGTGCACTGGCCACTCTTCTTCAGATAACAATGACTTGATGTCATATATCAGATAATTAATGTCTGTGTGTTGTTCAACATTCTCTTCTTATCTGATTGAGTAATATTTTGAATATTTGAATGAATTCTGTATTTGAGTTGTTTTTGTGTTCAGATATTTTCTGTATGATAGTTATATAACAGGGATTGTTATACTTAAATGATTGGATTGACTTAAATGATACCTTTTGCTTTGAGGACCAGTTATGTTGTTTTAAGTTATTTTCCTTATTTTGGTGGTCTCGTCCTGCACTTTCTATGCTTTACCATGAATGGCAAAATTTTTAAACTTCTAGTTCTGGACCGAATATGAAAAGAGTCGTTCTGTTGTCTTAGAACACTTTTACATTGTTTTTTAAAACCTGGGAATTGCCGAAGGTTGTCTGATGGGCAACCTCGCTCTTCTTAATGTCCAGAAAATAAGTTGCCTTTAATTGTGGGCAACTTGATACATGTGTATTAACCGCTTGAGAACATATGATTGTGTGTCACATGTCTATTTATGTATTTATTGGTCGGGTTGGGCTTTGGTTTCACAAAAAAAGTGTACAGGAGAAAATTCACACGACAGTATGAAATAAAAATAACAGCAAACAAACTTGATTTTGTTTTTATCAGACATCGCTGGCTTTGCAACCCTTTATTGAATTTGGATGAGGTAACACAATTTTGTAAAAAGAAATGGTATAGAAGAAACAGTTGCTATGGTTTGCTGTTGTATAGACAGAGATGCAAAATTTGTCATCATATGCAAATACATTCAAATACATACTGATACATCTGATGCCTTAAAATACTGTAATCTTTGCCTAATGCAAAAATGAAATATAAGACACTTCTAATATAGCAAGTATAGTTGTTTTTGAGTACAAGTTAATTCAAATAGCCACTTTACAACAAAACAATTGTAATCATTCTTGGTATTGTATCTCTAAAATGGTAAAAATAGTAAACTTGTTAAGGCCGGTAAACTATTTGACCAGTTCAGCTTGGAGGCTAATATGTACAATACTGAATAAAAAAATATTAAAACTGTTTTATTTTTAAAATAGTTTTTAATAGGGCTTTTATTTTGAAACACTTCAGGTTTAGTTAGGAGTCAAACTATATGAACTGTTTAGGTAAGGAAATAACATTTTGTTATCTCTATATTGTAAACAAAAGAACGTCATAAAAGTAATAAAACAATTTATTTCATAAGGTATTACACAGCGACTTTTAATAAAGTTCGCTGTCTGTTTGATATACTTGAAATGATTCAATGACTCTGACAGGTGACAGTTGTTATATAAACGGGTAAACACTGAGTGTGCTTCAAAATTTAATGTGCTGTCTGGACGTCTACATTAGGCTGTTGTTTAGCTCACTAGATATCTTTTATGTTTACATTTGACCGAGAATAATCGATTGCACTATTGCATCATTTTTTAAGGTACGAGAAGACATCAGAGCTGAAAGTCCAGTGGGAGAGTGTGAGAGTGTTTTCTCATGGATTCAGAGGTATCTCATGCTTCATTGTGCTCCATTACAGACTCTGAGAGAACATTAAACACATGTAGAAGCTCTGATCTTTGCTTGCCACGTGCTGTGACATTGTAAAGCAGAGATAGTTGTCATGACAGCAGAGCTGTACTCCATCACACCGATAAACATTTTAATTCTGCTTCTATTTATGTATATGAAGTTTAATTACCACATATTTCACACCTGATCGCACTGACGCTGTGTGGGGTGACATGTAGACTGCATTCAGCAGTGCTCTCCGCCAGACCAACAGCCCTGAAGGGTCAACAGATGCGCACAGACATCAGTGAAACAGCCTGGAACAAAAACAACGGCTGGCTGCAAACTAATACATTTACATTGTGGTGAGGGAGACAGACCTGAAAACAGTGATGGTGGAGTGATCGCAGATAAACACAGACCCTCAAAAGATGAGCAATCGTGTGTCCTGACATTACAGTTAGGTGTAACCTGCTATAAAGACTACCTTGGTACTAATTGGTCACAAAAGGTGGGAGACCTCCAGAGACGAGGTAAGGCTGAATGTGCAGATCCTCAAGCGTTCCTTGCACAGCCTCTGAGGTTGCTGTCATGGCAACCTCAGATGGAGATGATGTCCTGCTGAGAAGTCAGGAAGTGGAAGAGGCAGCGGGTCTGTTAAACACACCTCAGAGCCAAATATGAGTCATGAATGCATGTGTGAGAGCTGAAGGAGAAAATAATCAAGGTCTTTAGGGCTGACAGAAACATCCAGGCAGGTCTGTGGACCTCTGGGAACATGGATTGGAGACCCTTGACTATGATACTAAAGATTACATATGCATATTTCATAAGAATATAGTTTCTTGGGTATTTCATAGTTTGAAAGATGGGGCTTTAATACATGCAATGAAACATAAATGAAATTGACATTGAACTCAACAATTGACACAGTTAGACGAGCGCTCCCCCCTGTGGTCAGAGATGTTGTATGTACAAAAGGTTTACATACAAACTGAAGAAGATTCACATAAACAGACGATGAAAATACATAAACATGGGAATCAATCAGAATCAAACAACACATTAAGCGAGAAAAACAGAGAAATACACAATCTGAATTGAGCAAACGTGCGAGTCGAGGTACTTTTAGAATGTGGTAATTAAATCATGAGTGTGACTTAGCTAATGAATATTCAGAAATCATCGCTAGGTTAATGTAGGGACGACGCCACGTGTCAGACATTCAGCAGTTAAAGGGCTGGAAGTGCTGGAGTCACGTGACTCCTCAGTTTAACATGAATCAGCACCTGCGTCAGCGCTTTTGAGTGTTTGATGGACATCTGTTGTATGTCGCCAAAACATGATACTGCAAATATAACAGATATAACTAATGCATGAAAGATACCTCACTATCAACAGGGGAAACACATCTATATTTGTATATTTATTAAAACGTACTGTCACCCCACACGAGTTTAATGTGCAACTAATGACATACAGAGAGATAGCTGTTTCTGATTGGCTCCCGAGAATTATCTGAACGCTGATTGGTTACCAATAGACTTACCCCGCCTTTCAACGGCACGTTTCCATCTGTTTTTGTTGTCATCGAGCACTACCAACATATAATCCGTTTTTTACACAGTATTTACATTTAGGCACGGCTTATAGTTGCGACTTTTGTCTTGAATAAATCTATAAATATATGGAATCCGCTCTTGTCATAAAAAATTGATTTGTAAGTTGCGTCCTATTGGTTCATTCGGGGGTGTCAGGGGTTGATATGTAAATATCAAACATGGCGGCGCCCACAGATGACATGTTTTCTCTGTGCGCGGATCCTGCCAAAGCTAGTCATTGTGTGGAAGTCCGATTTATCGATAATGTCAAGGTAAGCAGCGGTATGTCTTTATAGAGGCTGTCATGTTCATACAAAAATGTAATGTAGTTCGTTTTCATCACGGTTAGGTGGTCTGAACGCCTCCCATATGTCAGTCGGTTTATTCTTATTGCATGACAGATTTTGCAATTAAAAATGTAGATAATGTAAAAAGTACGTTTTGTGACCAATTTTCATATTTACGTTTTTTCATGTGGTGTCATATATGAAATGGGTTTGTGTAATTTCAGACAATATAAGTTAACTATTGTAGAATATGTATGTTGGTTATGGAGCTATTAAATTATTGTAAATAATTATTTTCCATTAATGAAATGGTTATGTTTTTCACAGGGGAAAGGATTATTCGCTAAAAGAGCGTTTAGAAAGGGTGATACCATTTTTACTGAGCGGCCTGTTGTTTCAGCCCAGTTCTTGTGGAATGCCTTGTACAAATACAGAGGCGAGTGTGTAATCCAGATGTTCCAGATTTCAATTCAAGACTCTGACATACTGATATGATGTGTATTATAGTTGTTCACTAAACTCTTCTTTCTCTTCTGTTCTCTGTATCTGCTGTGTTTCTGCTCTTCTGCAGCATGCGAATACTGTCTCCGTGCTCTGGAGACAGCAGAGGAGAACGCCCGCAGGTTGAGCGGTCTGCCCGCTCTCAGCCTCCCCCATCCGGAGTTGTGTAAGGTGCGACCTGACCGGCACCAGGCCTGCCCGCAGTGTCAGGTACTCTCACTAACACACCTCTGCCCGTCACCCTGTCTTCAGGTGTGAATAAAATCAGCGATATTGATTGTAACGTGTTGCTGCATAATCTGGTTATAGGCAAGAAGACAATTCACCTAAGAAATTACAATTATGTGAGATGCACTTAATTTTTTAAGGCTTCAAAAGACAGTTTGCACACAGATTCTCTTTGAGCAAAAAGATGTTAATTATGTTTTTTATGTCTCAAATTGCCAGATGGCCCTAAAGACTTTCTCTGCATATTTGTAAAGCAGCTGCTGTTACTTATTTCATAGATGTACTTGATGTGTCGCCCCCTTCAGGTGATGTACTGTAGTGCTGAGTGCCGACAAGCTGCATGGGAGCAGTACCACAAAGATCTGTGCCTTGGCCCCTCCCACAATGACCCGGAACATCCAATCAACAAGCTGCAGGAGGCATGGAGGTGAGATTTCCTCATATGTACTGACAGACTGAAAGCATTATATGAAGTGTAGAAATAAAATCTTGTGTGTCTTTCGTCTGTTGAAAAGCGTTCTTCAGCATACAAACCTTGAATTAGACTCTGTTCTTGTACCAAATCCTTTAACTTGATTTTTTTATATTGTTTTAGGAGTGTGCATTATCCTCCAGAAACCTCCAGTATTATGCTAATGGCTAAGATGGTGGCTATTGTCAAGCAGGTCCTTATTTTTCATTATATCAATTGTAATTAAATCTGCCTAGTTTCAATACTTACCTGATGTGAATTATTAAGTGTACCAATAGTAGTGATTATTGTTATCTTTCCTTTTCCAGGCTGAAGATAAAGGACGTTGGCAGAGGCTTTTCTCAAAGTTCTGCAGCCGTACAGCAAACGAGGAGGAGGAAATCGCTCATAAACTGCTGGGAGAGAAGTTTCAGGTGAAGAGAAAGTCCATTATTTTACTCTCTCGTGCTAACGCGTCAGTGTTTTCAGCCGCTTCATTTGTATGCACATTTTTAAGGTGTCTCAATGTCACTCTGCGCTCTGCCTCATCAGCTTCTAGCATGAACCACGACTTGTTTTTACATATGGACTGTAGAAATGAGTCGTAATTTACATACGGGTGGAAAATTAGCGATTTAATGATGTGAATCAATATGCTGAGTTGTAGAGATCGTTCATTTGCAATGCCAGAAAACACAGCGTTTAGTTTTTTTCAGGGACAGCTGGCCTTGCTGCTTAATCTGTTTACCGCGGCGCTAAGCGATGACTGCCTCACTCAGGTCAGTTGTGAAGGTTTAAAATTCACTTATAAATATTTGAAAACAGGAAATTTGGCACTGTGGTAGTTAACAAGCACTGTTATGGGACGAGGGTGATAATATTAAAATGGCCCAATAATGAGCTTTGCATCTGCCTGGCCAATATATAGTCCAGTGCAGTTTAATATCTAATCCCTGAAGGGTATAACAGAACTATGAATGCACTGACTGAACTGAAATAAGACAGCACAGATGTTTCTGAAGTGGGTTTGTTCTGTGTTGTAGTGGTTCACTCCAGAGGGATTCCGCTCTCTGTTCTCACTTATTGGGACCAACGGGCAGGGTATTGGGACCAGGTAATATCCAATCCAGACTCCTCATCTATTCGACCTGTGTGTAAAGGATGCACACTGTAGGCTAATTATAGATTTTCAGACTGAACTGTATTGATATTACTCAAACTCTTCACTTCTTCACAGCACACATCTTACAGCGATTTAGATCAAACCGCTTAAAGGTATAATTCACCCAAAAATGAACATTTTTCCCAACATTTACTCTCATGTCGTTTCAAACCTGTATCTTCTGTGGAACACAAAATAAAATATTGTGAGAAATGTTGCAGGGGTGAGTGCAGTCCATACAATGGAAGTGCCACTGTTGTTTGGTTACCAACGTGTGTTCCTCAGAAACAGAAAGGATACAGGTTTGGAATCACATGAGGGTGAGTAAATGATGGAAGGATTTAGTCAATTGTTTAACATGCATATACTCGACTGTATGTGTTGAAATGCAAATACTGCTATGTGCTTTAGCAAATGCACCTGTAGTTTTCCTGCAGCGGTTTTGATCTGTGTCTGCAGTTCTCTCAGTCAGTGGGTTCATGCATGTGATGCACTGGAGCTTCCCAGCCAGCAGAGGGCGCAACTGGATGCTTTTATTGACCAGCTGTACAAGGACATTGACAAAGGTTGTTTTTGTGTCTAAACTTCATTCTGTTTATAGAATTCACACACACACACACTGTACATTGATCTGTACACTCGAAAAGATTTAATCCATCTGTACTTCTGCCACCTTCTTCCTCAGCTGCACCAAAGACAGAGATGTACATTTCTCCACTTAGACAGCCATCGATCTGTGTCAGATATTATTGTTTTGTGCAGAAGTGTGAAATAAATCCAAGTGATGAAGGGTTTCTGAAGAGCATGTTGTTCTCTTGTACAGAAACGGGTGATTTCCTCAACTGTGATGGTTCTGGCCTCTTCCTGCTGCAAAGCTCATGTGAGAATTGTCTTTATTCATGTTGACATATCTGTCGTTTATACAGCGGAGATATTTTTACCTCAGTAAACAATGCCTGTCTCCCTGCTCTGCAAAATGAAAAGGTAACTGTGGCTGAACAACCACAGTTTTCTTTCTCGTGCAAGCCAGTAGCCTTTAGTTGATCACAGCCATGAATCACAACTTCATACTTGCTAGATAGCTGCAGGTGGCATTTAGGGGTGGGGCGTTCTCTCACAGAGGATTTGATTGGACAAAACCTATGTAGTGCAGGATTAGTCATCATCTGTATGTAGTGCATGTGCAGTGTACTTATGAGTCATGAGTGTTTTTTGTCTGCTTTCCTAGAATAGTGAGAATGCAGGTTTTCAGTTTGTATATCTGATAAAAGTTTCATTTGTCCAATTGTAGGATTTGACGTCAGTAACATGTAGATGGTGTCAGAGCTAACTAATGAACTAAAAATGCCACAAAACTTCAGTGTTGATTTAATTTCATCTTTATTGTCATATGCTTTGTCAAGGTAACCACAGCTGCATTCCCAATTCAGAGGCATCTTTTCCTGACAACAACTTCCTCCTGCACCTCACTGCCTTACGTGACATCTGTCCTGGAGAGGTCAGTGCAGATGTTCGGTAACAGAAGCTCAGCGGATGCTCTGAGGGAGGGCCGTAATATTCCATAGCTTTGAGTGTTTTGTTGTCAGTAGGAATTACAGTATAAACTCTGAGGACAGGAGCCGTTTTGGCAGCTTGTCAGATAGATTGAAAAGGCCTGCATGTGCCTACCTCATGCTGGAGAGGTAAAGCATTGCTTTCACATCACACAGATTTATTTAGATTTGTTTATCTGAAATCCTACCGGCCAACAGATGCCAGTTTATTATGAATATGAAATAGTTTTTGTGTGTACTTCACATTGTAGTCAACAAAGAGAACTCTGAATTTTTATCTATTTATGTAATGCCAACTCAGTTTTCGCG
>JAZGTI010001456.1:0-44421 GCA_036877585.1 Botia kubotai
ATGTCCATTAAGAGAATAGATGGAAGATGCTGGAGGCATCTCTCTCTCCCTCGCTCTCTCTTTCTCACTGGCTTCCCTCCAACACACCTACATTTCCTCCAGCACCTCTCTCCCCTTCACCTCCTCTTCTCTCTCTCTCTCTCTCTCTCTCTCTCTCATTGCTCTTTTCAAATGAAGAGCACTCATGGAGTCTGTGTTGCTCGCGGGCTCCTCTGCGTCTCAGTTCACTCTCTGTCTTCTCTTCACCTCTCGTCTCTCTTTTCTCTGTTTCTGCTGGTGTTTGTGAGCTGTGTGGCGGTCGCCCAGCTTTGGCCCTGCAGTGCTGCTGCTGTTGATTTGTTTGTTTGTTGATCTGCTGTTGATTGTGTGCCTGTTTGCTTGTTTCATCTCATTATTTCTCATTTCTCAATTATGATGAGATACAGATATCTGTCTGCTAAAACGAATTCGCCAGTTAAAGCTTTTCTTTCCTCTGAAGTTATTTAAATTACTTTGTCTGTCTGTCTCGCTGTCTTTTTTTGGTCTGTTTTTATTTATGTGGCTTGTCTAGTTTGTTGTTTATACAGGTCTAAAGAGGCTCATATGTTTGGTTTTAGGTTTGTGTGTGTTTACACTCGCGTTTCTTCAGGCTATGGAAATGAAATCTACATCGTTAAACATTGCACATCACTGCTCAGATCTTGGATCTGGATCAGATTTGATATAATTAACAGACATACCTAACCATCACACTGATCGGATGTTTCATCAAATCAGGTCATTTAGCATTTCTGAGTATAGTTTATGAAACAGAATCTTGTGTTATTTAATATTTGTAAATACAGCTTTTGCTGCAGTAAATACACATGGACAAGTAAACCACAGTTAAACCCCACAGTTCTTGTTTACTGCAGTAGGTTTCTGATTTACCTGGACAGCTCAGATTATATTTGTGACATCACCAACGGTTTGAATCCATTGTTGATCAGAGTTTAACATCATGCATATTAGCAGTGAACATCATGCTGGTGATGACCAATGAGAGTGCAGACAGTGAAGTCACATGATCCTCAGCCCAACACTACATTTGAGTTCAAACACCTACTAGCAACTGACAGTAAAAACATTTTCGTATGAAATGTATGTAAAACACTGTAAACTGATCATATTGTATTATTCAATATTGTTTTTGCTACTTGTAATCACACTTTCACTGTATACTGACAAATACATGCCTGATGCATGATTTCCCGCATGCCTGTTTGACTCTTCTCTTGGTTTATTTCCCTTCTTTCACCCTGTCAGTGTTTGTTGCTCTCACATTTGTGTTGTTTCATTTCATTCTCCTGCTCGCGCTTGTTCTGCTCTCCCAGCTCGTCCTGCTGTTGTTTCTCTCAGCCGCATGTGTTGTTTACTGCTTCATACTGGTCGTTCATCTCTCCATACCTCTTCTGATGCTTCTCTCATCTGTCCTCGCTCCTGGAGCGTTTCTGTTGTTTCTTCTCCTCGTTGCATTCGTCTGCTCTGCGTTTGGAACGCCTCATTTGTTTTGTGACACCGCTTCACCTTCGCCGTGAGGTTTCATCATCTGCCCATCTCAAGTCCTTCACTTCATTCATCTTCACATTTCATCTCCATCTTGTCTCTGTACGTGTCCGAATCCATTAGACTTTCAGCTCAGCTCACCGCACAGCTGTGGAATTCTCAATACACAACTGATCCGTATGACTGTAGGGTTATAGAGTCTGTATAATATACACTACATGTTATTCTTTACCTATAGAATGTTATAGAATAAAAAAAGTAATCAAGTCTACGAAGTAACACAAATGGAAGTAACCAGCAGAACCGTTTGCATAGATTACAGCTCTGAACATGCAGGCATTCTTTGAACCAGCTTCATGGGGTGCTTTTTAAACTTTAGCTGGATAGAGCAGGGTTCTCAAACTGAGGACGCCTGAAGGTTTTAAGGGATCCCCAGCAAAATTGTAGAGAAAAAGATAAAGCAAAATTGTAAAAGTCTGCTGTCTCTATTCATTTAGCTTTAGACTTTTCAAAGCAAAAATTACAAGTAGAAATTAATTTGAGCATACTGTACACATTCAAATTCTCTTCAGCCATTTCTCCATCCCTGCTTCATCCATCCATCCATCTTCACTAACATTCCTCCATGTCCGTGTCTCAGAACCGCCCTCCTCTAACGGGTCGACGCTGGGGCCCAGGTTGGGTCTGCAGAAGTCCAGTTCTCTGGAGAGTCTCCAGACGGCGATGGAGGAGGTGAGTAAAGAGGAGGTGCCGTTCCACCGCCCGCGCGCACACATGGTGAGAGGACGCGGCTGTAACATGAGCTTCAGATACGCCATCGACAAATCCTACGACGGGCCGTCAGAACCTGAAGATGGTGAGTGTACAGAGTCAACACAGCAGAACACCACTGACTGTACAGTCAACATATTCAATTAAATCACCAATTATTATACTGTGTAAATATAAAAATAATGATATACTTTATGAAATGCGTTTTTTAGTAAACATTCATATAAATGAAATTTTGAAATTTTGACAAATTTAGTATGGAGTTACTAATTGAAACACATTAACTTTTTATTTAAATATATAAATTGTAAATGATTGTTTAATGTAATCCTTGTGTAGTATAACTTATTGTATTAGTTGTGTTCAGTAAATATCTAATATTTATGAATTTATTGAGCTAACAACTGTCATAAAATGCGATATAAAATGCATCTTAAAATATAATCTTTTAACTCAATTTATTGGGTGGCTTCTGGAGAGAATTGCTTTGTTGGTGCAACTGTTGATTGTATAATTATAGCTGCACTACATTAATTTCATGTTCTGTCAGTACATTACATTTTTCTGTTCGTTATGTGTCCATTACTGAATGTAATGTAAAGCTTCAATGGTTTTCTGTAATTAGCAGTGCTAAAGTTATTGCTCACAAAAGCAGATCTACATGAATCAGAAGCGTGTGTATACTGCATAGCGGAGAGGAATGTTATTTAGCACAGTAGCGAGGATGTGACGAGTTTTGCCAAACATGTGTTAACAGTTAACACATCCAGTCACCTGAAGTGAATGTGGATTCTTTATTTTCTCATTGAAACAGCTCTCCTTGTTTCATCTAGTTTACGTATCTTAATGCTTGTTCTTATTCTTAGGGTGACTAGTTCATCATAGTTTATCATTGCACATTATTTATAAAGTCTTAAAAATGCAGTTGATTTCTGAATTAACAATTCTGATGACAAGGCCGAGGGGGCGGAGAAAATGAAACTGATGAGTAATATCATTACTGCTTTTCGTCGTCCAATCAAATTGGTTCATGTTGATATAATACACCTCACAGCAATAATAGCAAATATTAATATTATTAATAAAAAACTAAAACTGTTACTGTAATGATGTGTCAGTATTGTTCACGTCCATGTCAAAAAGTCTCCTTAGAACTGGGTGTCAACCCATAGTACTTTCTCTCTTTAACCATCCAATCAATTCCCAATGCTAAAACTGAAAATTATTTCTCAGGGGATACACTCAGAACTGTGTCACATTATGGAAATTAAATGTGTTGCAAAAGGCGTTTCAATTCGACTTTAAAGCTCCATATAAACTCATTTGGATATCTCCGAGCAGCTGGCTGCCAGGGGATTAGAAAAGCGCTGTCACTTTAAGAAGCTCATTCTCACAAATGAATCTGACTCACGGTGAATCAGCAAAAAACTAGTATCACTGATTCCTTTAGAAACTCCGGCACCTAGTCAGCATCTTCAAGGACAAATATCAGCTCACTGACACACCGAGCTCTTCTAATGAGAAATAGAGAGAGGAGTGAAGAAAAAACAGAGCTGTTGTGGATTTGAACCGTTGAGGTTTCAGAAATGCATGAATAAATGTCAAGAGTTCTGCTGCTGTGGAGGAGGTGGAAGTCACATGAAGGGTCATGGTTTTAGTAACGGCACAATCGATGTAACCCGAGGAACAATTTAACTGAAACACACGCGTTACATTTCATGCAGAAGAAAAAAGCCATTTTCTGAACTTTGTCAACTTTTATTTGTGCATTTTATTTATGCACTGTTTTTCTGCATATGGCAGCATGAAACCCTTTTCTTATTATTTAAAAACAGTAAATCGAATTACGGTAATTATTATTTTTTGCAGTTTACATCATTCTCAGTTGTGAAATAAAAATTTGCTCTACTGTAATAGAGAAATTGTATTATTTAATTGCCTTAAAATCCCTAAAATGATGTCATTTTCTTGTTTGTTATGTGGAGATGATGTTGAGCTTCAGGACCGGTTAATTTTTTGGTTTGTCTTGTAGGTGATATTTCATACATGTTTGGCATGACGTTTCTTTATTGATTTGATTTAAACATAAATATCCTGTTAAGAAAGTCGCTCTCTATTGTTTGCTAATAAATCTCGGTTGAGATGATTATTGTATGATTATGTAACATTAGCTACAGTCTGGTGTTGATCTCTTCATCATCAGATAACTCTGACGAAGACTCCGGGAGAGACACTCCGGCCAGCGGCTCCTCGCGTCAGGATCTGGATGACAACAAGAAGGTGAAAAAAAACAAAAAGAAGAAAGAGAAGAAGACAAAGAGGAAGGATGAGCCCGAGGACCCAGAGAAGAAGACCAAGAGGAAGGGATTTGGACTGTTGAGGTAAAATATCACCCCACGGTCACTGTTTTACCTGCCATACACAGTTCAGCTGCAGTGAAGGGTAAAAATCCAGATCAGTTAGAATTTGATGTGAAAATAAGATTCAGTGTAGAAATGCAATACTCATCAACAGCAAAGTCTGATTATTATGAAAATTAATCATACAGTCTAACTACACACAATCAAAAAACATGGTTGCCATGGTTAAACCATGGTAACCTCAAATTAACCATGGTTTTACTACACTTATCATAGTAAAACTGTGGCTAAATTTCGCACAGGTATTGCTACGTGTACAGTGTGGCTGCCAAACTAGCTGTTTAAAAGAATGTGTCTTTAGTTTGGCTAGAAGCTTTAAATCAAACCTCAAATCTGTGCTGAACCTCAGTCAGGTCATTGAGAGACCGACCCATGTTCTGCTCTGTGGTTTGAACCTACTGGAGAGGGGTACGGTTTAGAACAGCCCCCTGATGCAGCTGCACACAGAGGCCCTGTGGTAATTACACCTCCACAGACGAGAGCAGTGAAGAAACCGTATGTCATCTTTGTGTGGTTTATAAATATAAACAGCTGAGGGTTGAGACAGATAATATAGAGATACATGTAATGTGTATAATAATAATGTTTTATTATTTTTATTCATTTTTAATTTACTTTTTTTTATTAATTTAATATTTTTTACTAACTCAATGTAACTTTTTTCAATCAAAACAAAATATTTATATGCAAATGCGGAGTGAAATTTGATTGGGTCCTGATTTTAATGAGATCTGATTGGCTCATAAATACTAGTGGGACTAGTTGGAGTTGGACAGTAAATTTGATTGGTTAAGACAGATGATAAGGAAGGTTTCAGAGGTGGAACAAATTGTTACATATGTTGACTGTTATTTTATACTTGCAACATTTTTATACTCGTAAAATATAGAAGGCTTTTTTTGGGTTGAGATGTTTCCAAGCAACCAACAGCGCTTTTTTGTCTTAGCTCAAATAATATATATTCAATTATATATATATATATATATATATATATATATATATTCATTCTTAATTTGTTTTCTCTGTTGTCATTGTATACTGTGTAAGGAAACTAGTGTAGAAAAGAAAACGCCTTTCTGTGGTGCTGTCTGCAGCCCCTTTCATGTGGAGGTCACAGCGGCGTGACTGTTGCATCGGGAGGCTCATTGAATCCCAGACGAGGGTCTGTGAAGGGCACTAACTCTTACTCTACCTCCTTAACGCTGATGAAACTCTCTGAAACCCACACGCTCGAACCCGCAGCCAACTATCAGTCACTTTAACAGCTTGGACACATTCAACAAGCATTTTGCCAGGCGACTCGTAACGCTTCCAATCTGCTGCTTTATTGAATTTGAAAAATGGCTTAATTAGCCATTGTGTTGTGGTGCAATTTCAATCTAATCGCGAAGTCTCCGCCAACGTTTTTCATCCGCGACGGAGGAGGAGAAAAAGCGAATGATAAACACATGAGAGTGATTCACAGTTTGGTTTTCAACTTTGAATGTCTTACAAATTGGTGATTTTCACTTCTTCCGTTCACAGGGTGAAAATGTCGTGTTTATCGCGCAGTTTTGAAGACAGATGCGTCGTTTGTCTGGGCCTCGGTTACAGATGGATTTGTAAGATGCTTTCAACACGAGTGTCAATAGAGTGTCAGATTTTTGAAGATTTAGCTTCGTTTTTTGGCTGCCTTCCTACGTAGCAAGGGCGTTTATCTAACGCCTTGATTTTTGCAAAGCATAAACTTATACGTATTTTTTAAAGCTTAATGTAATATTTAGATTGTTAAGTGTATAATAATAGTGGTTTTGGATGGCTGTGTGTAATAGGGAAGGACTGCAGTGGCGCAGGGCTGATTTAAAGATTTGATCTGCAGTATTACAACAATGCATACAGCCTCAATATATATCAAGTGTGATAATACAGCTATTTGTTGTTCTTTAGATGTTTCCAGCAGTGAGACTTTGATTTGCCTGGCAGATGATTACATATTAAAAATATTCTGTACACTTGCATTTAGCCAGTTCTGGACCACGTTTTAACACCGTTCTCTAGTGTGTCATACTAACTTTCACCCCGTTTTGCTGCTTATAGATCCGTCTCAGTTTTGTCTTACGCCTCGAATCCGAGCCAACAAATCCGACGAGGCATCAAGCCAATTAACACGGCTGTTTTTCTTCTTACCCAGAATGCATCACGCTAAAGTCATGTTGCACAGCGAGATCACACTCTAGCCCTTATCTTGTGTTCCTGAGCCAGTGTGAGTTAGACATACACTAGTTAGGGTATAAAAACGCTCATGGCGCTTGTTTGTGAGCAAGCTGATGGTTTTGACAGTAATCTGTAATGGAGATGATTCTTTAATTCGCTTAAATGTAGCGTTTTGCTAATCTCCGGGTGATTTCAAAGAACAGAAATGTGCTAACTCCAGACTCCTGACATATTTTGAGCACCATTGAATTTGTGATGGCCTTACAGTTTGTTTTGGGTGCTTAGAAAATGTTTTTTTCTTTTAAAGTTACAGCTTTATGAATTATTTAAATAGCATGTGCAGAGAATCTTGGCCATTATGTTCCTTTGGCTTCTCGTTTGAAGGTGTATTGACTCCAGCTAGATGCCGTAAAGATAATTTAGGTGTGTAATTGTGAGAAATAATCGCAAATGCGCCTAATGCTGTGTACCATGCCGGGCTTTTTATAAGTCCTTAGAGAAACATTCAACAGTGACTTGAATACGAGCCCTGCAGTTACATGAGCTATAAAACAGCTAATACAAACCGCCCTGTTAAAACCTGCAGCCCAGTCGAGATGTGTCTTTACATTACAAAATAGCCGCCATATTTTCACACACGTACGTTTTATTGCTTTGAAATGTAATAGTGCATCTCTCTAACACTGCAGGGGGTTTTATACCTAATTTTAGGCGTTTGTTTAAATTCGTAACGCTTTTCTTGATGCTCACCTAATTATTACTCCAGTGACCTTGCGTATCCGTCTTTGGCTTATTCGCTAAATGTATTTACAGTGAAGAATCGCGTAATTCTCCACTGACAAGTGTGAGCAAAACACGTTGTTGATGCGAAATCGTTATTTAGCTATTTGCATGAGATTAAATACCCTCACAGAAATGTGCAGATGGGTTCATTTGTGGCTGTGAGAGGCATTTTAAGGACAAATGATGTGTGGGGAAAGTAGTTAAGGGAAACTGGTAAGTTTAACCTTTAATGCTTTATACACACAGACACACACACACACACACACACACACAAACGCACAGTGAAAATGCAGTATGAGCTGCACAGTTACGACATGTGGCGCACATACAATCACACAATGGTGTTTCTAATGAATTCCATATCTATTTTATTGACATCTGGATTCATAGTTCTGTTTGGAATCGCCTCGGCAGGGCACAACGCAGACGCGTCACGTTCCATTTCCTGTTTGAGCGGGAACATATGAATCCATGAATACAGTCGCTCAGTGCGGCTCGCGAGAAGCTGATTACTGTAATCTGCTTCTAAAACGAAGCCCCGTTCTGCAGCGATTTTCTCCTTTATTCATGCTGATGTGTTCTGTCAGTCAGGCATTATAGACTCAAAACACATATTCATATTAATGGAAGGCAAAGAAACTTATAAATATTAATGAGCGTTTGCATACTTAATTGCTTGTGGCAGGCCCTGCGCCTCTTGTTTGTTTGTGAGGGTTTGTCTGTAGGTTCATTGGTGTCTTTAAACTTCACTAGTCTAGACTTACTAGACAAGCTTCACATCTCGAAAACTTTTTTTAGCTTAATAATTTAACTAAATGCTTAAGCTAAATTATCTGTGACACCTAATATTATCCTGCTCTAAAACTTTTCTGTATTTCACCAAGTCAAAGTGACAGTTTAAGACAATATTTAGTCTATTTCAATAAAGAACAACTTTTGAAAAACAAAGACATACATTCTTGTATTTTGCTGTATACATTTGTCACATGGGACAGTGTGTGTTTGTAATCAGTGGAGCTATTTATGTTGAAGGAGTGACCTGATCCATAGCATATCAGAAACTTGCCTAGGGTGGGTCTTGTGACTTAGCCAGTAGGCTAGCCCCTAGAATACCCTAGCAACCACTTAGCAACACGCTGCTATTGTAGTGGACATATATTGCTATATGTGTGCAACCTGTATGTGTGAGTTTATCTGTGCTGAGTCTGTCAAGCTTTAGTGTGTAAAGCACAAGCAGTATCCCGTGACACGCGCTCTTCACTGTCTGTCGGCCGCACGCGCTCAGTGTGAGCGGGATTATGAGACAGACTCAGTGATTGATGGACTCCTGTCCAGCAGGTCTGGGATCAGGGAATGCCGCTCTGACGGTAAAGGTTAACAGCCTCTTTCCCATCAGAGACACGCCTGGTCTGGAAGTGGTCAAATCACATTAACCTTTACTTTCACGCGCCGCTAATATTAGCGAGTGCTACGTACAGAAACCCCCCGCCCCCTCGCGGCACGCTCATGTCCTATTGTTACATGTTTCAAAACAGCTTCTGTATGTTGAATTTATTGTTTCACCAATTGTAATTCTATTTAATTATTTCATTTATTTATTATTCTCTATTTTATGTGTGTGTATTTATTTGTTGCCTTTCTTAGGTGATTTTAGAGTTTTAGTTGTATAACCTAAATAATTAAGAGAGAATTCACCTGAAAATTAAAATGATGTCGTTTGCGAACAACATTTACATTGGCAATCAAATCTTTTAATGACAAGCAGTTTTCAAGTGTGGTTTGCTGATATTTTGTGTACATTTTATAGCTGTTCCTTTATATCACTGTCTTCAGTATTTCACAAATGGCTTCTGAGAAATGGCAATTTTACCGCAAATTTGTTTCTCTCGCCGTACGGACAGATATCGTATGGTGAGAGGGCCATAAACATCATCTATCTGAATATGATGGAGAGAGACGCTCCTGCATTGGTTGAGAGTGACGGATGAGGGCTGTCGCACCTGCTGTCAGTGAGACAGCCCGACAGCCAATCATCAGCTGTTTGATTGATATGTGCTTTATGATGATGTCATCTGGAACTCGTGACACATGCCACTCAAAACCAAGACTTTACACCTTGGTCAACAGTTTAAGACATAAAACTGTGTGATTTTAGATCCCACCGAGACTGGTTAAGAAAGTTGAATGTTTTTTGTTAAATGTGTTTATTCCAGGAGCTTGTCCTGGTTGTCGCGTTATGTTTTTTTTTGTAAAATAGCTAATGATGTGAGAGGATTTGAAATATGGCTTTGCGTTGAACTTTGAGTTTCTTGTGTTAATCCTCTTTTAGTGTGTTTTCCAGACGCCGGCTGATTTTTATTACTGCGTTTAATCTGTAAACTCTCTCTGTCTCGCTTTAGCTCATTTATTTGATCTCATTCTCTGTTGCTCAACATTTAAATCTCTTCTTCTCTCAGTTAAACTCGGTTCGTCTCTGCCAATCACACAAAATTCACAAAATCAATTATTACGGAGTAATATGGGAAGTGCCTTTTCTCATACTGCTATCCCTGTACAGTATGGTGGTTTTCCTTCCTTTTCTCCAAGCTAACAGCTAGTTTTATGTTTTTCAAAACAATCATAAAACTTACCAAATGTAATGATAAGTAGCTTTTGTCAATGACAAAAAAAATGACTAAAAAGTACCATGGGGTGTTACCTTGTGTTTTTGGATATGGTAAAAGTGTAATATACTGTGCAAGGAAAATGCTTTTTGTATTCTAATTCTATGTCAAAACAATGGTGCATGAATATGCAAATCGTTCAGAACGCTGCTTTATACAATATCTAAGAATGGTGGTCACACACCAACAATGTGCCAAAGTACTTTTATATAAGTGGTAAGAACATGCGTTCAGACAGGAGCCTGAATCAGAGCTCTTGAAAGGGCTGCAGATCCGCTCGCGACGGGTTTACCCAATTAATAAGATCCAGACGGGTGAGGTGGGCGTTAATGTATGCAAACATAATGATCAGCTTAGGAGTTTGTCCCAGGTGCCCGTGGATCTCTCTGTGAAAAATCAAGGCTTTGGCTGCTAAAATACAAGCCTCTGTTTTAGACTGATAAATTGTAACACTCCATAAACTCGTGTAGATCGATAAGCTGAGAACAGCCGGCACTGTGCAACAGAACAGCTCCATGCTAAGCCTGCATGAATATTGTAGGTTACATTACGACGTAATTGTTGCTTTTTGCTTTCAAGATTACAAAACACACTCACTCTTTTCATTATTCCTGCTGTTCTGTGTCGTTTCGCACCATCTTTTCTTAACGTGAGCCTGAGATTTTCACCATCTGAATGTAAAGTCTCTCAGGAGCTGCGCAGAGTGACTTAATCTTCGGTTAACAACCAAAGTAATGCTAATTCACTTTGCAAACCCAATTTAGACCGTATTAAACCGTTAGCATGCTACCTGGGGCTACATACCTTAACCCTATGCTAACAACTCTTAGAAGTGTAATCAGCCTCCTCGGTCGTGTTTCGCATTTACAACCACAATCGAATCCACATGAGCGCTTTAGACGAACTGAATCATCTACTGTGTGTTCACAACGCACTGTCTGAATTACAAGCCAGTGTTGGGTGAGACATCGCTTTGCTTGCTAGTTTAGCTGGTCTGAACTTCCCGTTACCGAACTTTCTATAGTTTTCATAACATTGTAAAAACATGGTGTCATGACAGCAAACATGGTGTTCTCAGTAAGCCATTAGATAAACCTTCGAAATGATCAGAGCTGAGGGTCAGGATTAGGTTAGGGTCAGGATTAGGTTAGGGTCAGGATTAGATTAGGGTCAGGATTAGGTTAGGGTTAGAATTACAATGACCAGTACAATGCCAGTTTTTTCCAGACATTTACAGTAGTAAACTACAGTAGTTTATGCCAGATGGGTAGATCCACAGACACAATCCATAGCTGTTTTAGCATTATATGTGCTGATTTTTGGAGTAAAGCTGTAGATGAATGTAAAAATGTGTTTTATTGTGTCTTTAATGTAGTAAAATCACTTTACTGTGGTATTTTATCAGATATTATTGTTAGTATTGTAGATGCTAGATTCGTAAGGTGCAGGTCACTGCATACAGTACGTTGTGAACACATTGAAAAACGTTGAGTTCTGTGTTGTGTGATATATATTCATGAGAGTGAGGGCCGCGGTTACGCACACAGAATTAGCAGGACTGCGACACATTGAAATTCAGGCCACGACTCCTCTGGTTTTAATGAGAGTGCTTAAGGGCGAGGCAAAGCTAGCATGCCAGCTGCCGGTATTAGATCTCTCCAGCCTAATGAGATAAATACAGTCATTAGTGCGTGTGTGGGGCTGAGAAACAGAGCAGTATTGAAACCCAACACACATGAGACACGACACAGAGATGCTGGATCCAGCCGGACTCTGGAAGTGCTCATGGGCTAGTGTTTGGATCATGTAATCACGGCTTATCTTCAGCTAACATGCATGAACGTTTTGTCAGAACGCTGAAGCCTCGAGCGATATCTGTGTCAAATTAAAAAGAAATTTGGGAAGCATGGGAACAATTTTTTTTATGTATTATTTTTGTTTATTCAGAGCATATGCTTGTAGAAATGTAATTGAATTCTCAGATGTTTATATTAGATATTGAGAAATCATTGTTACGCAAACTCATCTGATGCATAAGCAGAATAATGAAGCTTGAAGATCCACAGAATTATCGCTGGTTTTTGTTCTTCTCATTTTGGTGCCTGAAATTTGGCGGCAGGATTCCAAACAATTTTAATCATAGTTCTGTGCTCATCGTTCAAGAAATTCACACAAAACTTCACTTGATAACATGTACGAACTACGAAGAATCAATAAATTAAAGCAGACAGATGATCTACTAATCAAATAAAAACTTCTTGCTTTCAGAATCTGTGAGAGTAAATCTGTGCTTCTGCGTCCTCGCTCTCACTCTCTCTCTCTCTCTCTCTCTCTCTCTCTCTCTCTCTCTATTCACCTTTACTCAAAAATCACACGACTGCAACGTGTGAGCGTTGACTTTGAATTGTGCACCCTAATGTTACATTTACACCAAAATGATCTTAATAGTTTGTTTTGTCCCTCATGCACAATCAACAAAAAACGAGATATGCAGTTGTCATGACGACGTAAAAGTTAATGACGCCGCACCTGTGATAGAGATCCAGTGTCGCTCTGCTACACATAATAAATGCAGCTAAATTACACTGAAGAGCTTTGATTTGCTTTTCCTTCACCAGCAGAAGTTTTTAAACTTGGTTCAGTAAGTGTGCTGAACAGAAACTTCATGCCCAGCATGACCCAGACTCCGCAGAACTGTGCTGATGTTTTCATTACTGTCTTACCGTACTGATATTCACTATCATTTAACCCTCTCTCTCTTTCTGCCGCTCATTAGCTGCTCTATTTTTTCATGTCTTTTCCTGTTCTGTCTTTATGTGTCTGTCAGCACGGAGAGCCAGCCTGACCTCAGATCAGTGCCGAGGAATATGTGAGTTTCTGAAGGTTTGGAGTGGAGATGGGCTGGATAATCAGGGCTTTGGATGCTGATGTTGCTTGTTTTAGCAGAAGTGTGTGCGTTTGCGTGTGTGTGCGTTTGCGTGTGTGTGCGTTTGCGTGTGTGTGCGTATGCGTGTGTGTGCGTATGCGTGTGTGTGCGTATGCGTGTGTGTGCGTTTGCGTGTGTGTGCGTTTGCGTGTGTGTGCGCGTTTGCGTGTGTGTGTGTTTGCGTGTGTGTGTGTTTACGTGTGTGTGTGTGTTTGCAGGCTGCTATATGGGGAACCAATCATCAGAGCTGGTAGAACAAATTCTGTTGTGGTTCTTGGAAACGGGAGTCAGTGATTACAAAGACGTAACATCTTTCTCTCTGTATGTCCAGGTTTGGGAGAAAAAACAAAGAAGAGAAGAACAAAGCCAGAGCGAAACACCTGGGTGCTCTGAGCGAAGAAGATGTAGACAAGAGTGAACCTGAGATCTCTCTGTCAAAGTATGTTGCATTATATAAACGCTTTTGTAACGTATATTCAACAGTATTTATCTAAAGGATCAATTATAAAGAAGAATATGCTAATTTAACACTATGCTAACTGTTGAAATGACTAAGGCAGAAATTTTAAACTCTGATAATTGCTAAATTAAATACATTGAATTAATTGAGTTTTCTGTTCGTAATTAAAACCTTAATTACTAACGACTAATGAGCTAACGATGGAAAGCTTACTCTCATACGTTGTTGTATATGTAACACTGCGATTGTTATCTTGTTTTTGGATCATTAAAGATGTTATGTAGTTGTTTTAACAACGCTAATGTATACTGTAGAAGTAATAAATTAACAATGTTATTTTAAAATTTTAATTTAGCTTTATCTTCAAACATCCAAAAAAAACGACAATTGCAGTGATGGATGAATTGTAATGTTTCTCAGCTTTTCATTAAAGTTCTTTAATTGTGTACAGAAACCCTAATTAATCCAATACTGTACAGGGTTAAAAAAGTCTGTTTTTAATAGTGATTTACAGGCCTGAAAAATGGATGAATCAACATACGTTTCTAGTCATGCTCCGTTCGAAACTCTTTAATCTTTAAGTTGAGTCTGAACTGATCTTTAAAAAGCTGTATGTAATTATCATGCATGCCTAAAAACGACATTAGACAGAGGAGTTCCATATTTCTGGTGTATTCATTTCTACAGTATGAAAGAGTTTCCTGGAGAACATGTTTTGACTCTAACACACAGGAGTGAAAGAAACAGTCCTGCTCTTGACCGTGTGACCTTCCCAAACGTAGAAGACGATGATTTGGATCCAAACTACGCTCGTATCGACAATTTCAGAGAGCCTCCTGCCTCGGGGCACACCCCCTACCTGCCTGGAACTCCCACCCATAGCTACTCTCAGCCTTTTGTCCCCGCCCCCAACAGAGAACCACCCAATCAGGATGCTTTAGAGGGGCTTTATGCAAAAGTGAACAAGCAAAGAACCGGCCCTCCAAAAACTGACAGGTGAGAAACGACATTAAAATAACTGCTAATAACAGCAAATTGATATCATTCCAGCTTTAATGCAGATCCATGAGTTTTTTAGCATGTATATTCCTTAATAGACTTCAAAGAAATTCATTTTAATTTGTCTTAAAACAAAAGCTAACGGATGTTTGGAAACGTGTGAAGATCTATAAAAAATCCAACTTTAGCATCTGCTGTTGACAAACTCTTCATGATAGTAATTTTCCCTGGCAAACGTAAATCAATGCAAGACAAAGTGTTTGTACTTTCTATTGAACATTAAAATGTAAAACATGCGACACGCACGCAACCCGTAACGAATAAACCCAGACTAGCCGTTAGCGAGCGTCTTGGAGTATTGACAGGTCAGTATGTGAAGTCACCTGTGATTTACTCTGCAGTCATACAGTGTGCACACACACACACACACACACACACACACACACACAGAAGCATCTCACTGGTAAGTCTTTAGTCCAGGTCGAGTGTTCTCCAAGACCGAGTTCATTGATTTGTTGTCTGGCGGTAATTATGCGTGAGTGTTAGCTTGTCTGTGGGGACCGTGTTGATTCTCACGCTCGTCTCACTATCGATTCACACAAGATTATCCGTCTCTCGCTGTACTGTCCACGGACCTCACACACACACAAACACACACACACACACACACACACAAGTACTTTAATCCCCTCACACACTTGCCCCCATGAACTCGCTTTCATATGTGTCACTTTAAGAAATACATTAGCACACTTTCTCAAGACTGCATACAAACACATTTCCTGTTCTGAAGTCATTTCCTGCTTAATGTACCATGCAGCCATTGTTTATACCATAGTTTTAATAGTTAGTCGTCTATTATTTATGTATATAACTGTAAAGTCTTACTGAACGGACTCTCCTTCGCACGTTAAAGATTTCAGAGATTTCACAGATATGTCTGTGAAAATGTGTTTTGAAGTAAATAATTGTTATCTTAGTGTCAAAAAACTGTATCATAGACAGATTGCATGATGTGCCCTCATCCACAAAAACGTTATACATTTCAAGAGCGGTTTAGTTTACTTTCGTTTCATGCTATAGTGTTGGTCACCGCATGTGCACTGTACATTCTAGGCCCTGAAGCCAAACCAGATATGAACCACTGGCATAAGAAACTCATTCAAGTGCACTAATGTGACAGAATAGAGAGGTTATGCAGTGTCCTATCAAGGAAAACAGTGTGAGAAATGTCTCGCCTGAAGCGGACCAGCGATTCGAAAACCTCAAAGTGAGCGTATGTGCGAGGGCTCCGTTTTCGTGTCAGAGAGCAAATAAGAGAAAGATAGCAGGAAAGAGACAGTCAATTAACCACAAAATAACAGCCAGACAGATATGTGAAGCCTCATCTTCCTGCCCTGCGTCTCTTGCACTAGAGTATTTAATTACCCCCTTCTCTCGCACTCGTCGCCTGGCGGGCTCGCATCAAATGACTTCTGGCATTTTGTGCATAATAGATGTGACTAATAAATGTTAGCGCTGATCAGACATGGAAAACGGAGCCTCACTTTTGCTTGTTTAGGAGAGTTTAAACACTGCATTGCCATTTGTCACCAGAAACGCTGACGCAGAGATGGTCACGGCCAAACGGGGCGTCTAAAAGCTGGACACAGCTTCAGAGAGCTGGATGACTTCCAGCGCTGAGAAATGGGCTTAATCGAGCTAATGGCCCACGCTATGTGTGATGCCCAGCTCTCATTCTGCTGTTTCTGTTTCCTTTCCTCAGTTTTTGGTCTGTTCTCCATCACACTGGTATACTTAGTTAAGATGGATTTGCAGCTTGTTTTTTATATTAGTAACGTAACATTTGTCTTAGTAAACATACTTTTAGGTTACCCAGCTTTAAGGTTACTTGTTTAGGCTGACTTACCTGGTCTCCCAGACTGGCCAAGCTGGTGTTCAGCTAGTTGCCACGAGTCAGTCTAAAACCATCAAACTAGTTAGTGAAAATTAGACCATCTCAGGTTTTGGCCTAATTATGTATTTTTTATAGCTGCTACATTTATTGTTAGTAAGGTAATTTTTTAAAGTTCATTTGTTTTGACAGTGTTCAGTGCCTATAGCTACACAAGTTTACTGTCCTTTAATTAACTAGACTTTCAATATAAGAAAGCCTAAAATGAATAGCACACCTCTTTAATTTGAAGTATCCCTTTGTCAACATTATTAATATTGTAGGGAATTGTGGAATACGCAGTTGTGAGTCTGTTGACATTCCAATTTACATTCGCATTTGGTCTAGTGATGATTGTGGTCACACACGTCTCCGACAGCCAATCAAGACAGAGCACTTAAGACTCTGCATAATTAAAGGGTGGACGTTTTCATTAAGACCTCAGTGGCAGGTGTGTTTATAATGGTGCGTCTCTTCTGATTACACACCCGTGTGGTGGCTGCCGCTCGGAAATGGTGTTGTCAGATCTCATTATACAACACGTCCTGCAAATAAGACAGAGACATAGAGATGAAACACCGTTTCTAACATTCCATTTACATTACCTTTACGTCAGTATTCATTCAGTCATGAGTTATTTGGGGTCCACGTGTTGACAGTTTTACAGTTAGCTCGTGATCTTAGATTAATTCTCCTGTCTACAGAATCATATTCATTAGTCAGTGAAAACTTATCCATCATCAACAGACCTGTTTAGATGTGTGACTCTAGAGAGCAGAAAGCGTTTGTTTGTGTAACTGTATACAACGTGTGTTCGTTGATTTTTATGACAGAAAGGCAAGATAACAGAATACAACAGAGAAGTTAAAAGAAAAGTTAACAATCCTTTCAACAGATAGATTAAGTGTAGGCTGTTTACCATTGCCAAACAATGTAGCAAACGCTTATAACAGTGTTCATCCATCAACTAACTTTAAAACTAAAGAGTGCGCACAATGTCCAAAATGTTATTGCCCCCGTGGGTTCAACATTTTTTTAATTGGCCAAAAATTGTGAAACCTAGCCGCCTAATAATTTCAGTATTTCAGACACTGAGAAAGCTCTGTATTGTTATGCTTTCAAATTTTATCCCTCTGGTTTTTATCCCTAAAATTTGGATATGGTCTGAAAAGCCTTTAAAAGGGGAGCATGCTGGGAGACAAAAACACATTGATAACTGGAACACGCGTGTAGCGGCGCTGCTTCCTGTAGCTCAACACAAGCACTAATTAACTTTACAGGAAATTCTATATTAACAGGTAACTCACAGCAGGAATCAGTCGTGTCTGTAGAGATGGTATGAGATTGCCGTTTGCATAATTCCCCGTCTCGGAGCACGAAACATAATATCTTTACACTTTCTCCGGTTTGCGCAGCGTACGCTATCAAAATAAAGCAAATGAAGTGGCGATGACAGCTGGCCTCTCGTTTGTACGTGTACGCGCACATGTGCTGTTTGTTTTTACTTTTAAATGGAAGGTGAGATTTTTTTACAGCAGAAAAGTTTGTTTCCTCCTCCAGTCCACTGGAAAACCCATCAGGTCTGTAAGTAATGTGAAACTGATTCATACGTGGAGAGACGCTCTCAGCAGCAGCTAATTAAACATTGATGGTGTTTCTCATTCACTCTCAATCAGAATGGCAGCTGTAATTGCGTTCTGTGGGATTAGATAATGGATGCCGTCTCTGCTCTCTGTGTCCTCCAGTAGCTGCTGTGGCAGCTCAGATCACCACATCTTGTATTGTAATTTAGTATGAACTTCACAACATCTGTGGACAGAGATTTCCTCATTTCTAGCAGAGGCTAAACATGTTTCATACATGTTCAGTCATTGTTATTTCACGTTAAACATCTATATTTGTTTAAATGTTTCTCACCATCATAGAAACACCATCGGAACCAAAATCATAACTATGGTAATCATTAAGTTTCTAGAAAACTATACACCAACAAGTTACCAAGAAGTTACCAACACCATATTTTCGGATTATTTAGTAATTACCAGTGTTCATCCATTTAAACACAGTGTCTCTGTCTGTCTCTTTGTCTGTCTCTTTAACTGTGTCTGTCTGTTTAACTGTCTGTCTGTCTCTTTGTCTCTCTGTCTGTCTCTTTAACTGTGTCTGTCTGTCTTTGTCTCTCTGTGTATTCTCACAAATTTCAGTGAATTGATAAAAACAACATTTGGCTCATGAATGGCGCTGTGGAAACTGAGGAAATTGACTGGTGGAGACATTGGCCAATCAGGACTGGGCTTCATTGTGTTGTTTTTGTGTAGTTAGGTGGCATCATAGCATTCTGTGTAAGAGAATGTTGAAGTCATTTAAATGTTGGCTTGGTAATACTCGTTTCTGCACTGAATCAATACAAGCCTGAGGTTACATGTGTGTTGTACAGATGGTGTGTGTTTTTAACATGGATAATTTAATACACTGAATTCAACATCAGACAGAGTTTATTTGAACCTCATTTGATTTAGAATCTGACAAACAACTGCTTACAAGCTTCTAGTTAAGCCTTGTACATATGACTGTTTCCAAACAGATTTAACTGACATAAATATTTTGTTACGAAATAGTGAAAGTGTAAATTATTAATAACTTTCATTAGAGTGTCTGACACAGCATTCATTGTGAGATTTGGTGAGATCTGTCTCGTTTTTGTCTGTGTTGCAGTAATGAAGATCGTTTGCAGCAAATCAGAAATCAGCTTCAGCAGGTGAGACCCGCCCCCTCCTATGATGATCTGACTGCCCGAAGACGACAGGAATACGACCCCTCCCGAGTAAGTGTCTGTCTGTCTGTCTGTCTGTCTTTAGTTTCATATTTGGCTTGTTTCTTGGTTCCTTCTTGTTGCTTTTCGGTTGTGTGTTTGTTTGTTCATCCTGTCGTTTGTTTGCTCGTTTGTTTGTTTCATTCTCTTTCTTCCTCTCTCTTCTGTCTGTCAGACAGGAAGTGACAGATTGAGTTATGGCTGGGTTTAGATTATCAGGGTTCATCTAACAGCGTGTTTCATGCCAAATATAAAGCACTCAGACTAATCTGTTCACTGTCATCTGCTTAGACTCAGCGGGACTTGATCACCACTCACAGCGTCACATTCTCCTGCTGATCTCACAAACATACAGTCGTGTGTGCTCATTCATACACTAACATTTGGTTTCATTGGTTGCATTGTGTGTCCAGTTGTGTTTTAATCATTTTTTTACCGTGATTTTTTACAACATAGACTTTTGTAAGAGTAGTTGACGGTCATGTGCCGGACACATGTTGCTTCAGTGTCACGTCAAACACTTTCCAGAACTTCCCTGCAGTTCTGTTTCTTTTCCCCTGTGATCTTCTCCTTCTTATGAAATTCCATGTTCCCCAGAAATGTAACTATTATATGTTATTATCCAACATAAAATTAACATGACATTTCATATAATGTCTGTAATTATGATCTTTCTGAAGGTTAAGTGCTTTATTTCACCAGTCCTTCATTTTCATTTTGTTACCCTGTGCGAGCCTCTTGTTAAGCCAAAAAAGTTTTTGTGCTGTGAATTTTCTTGTAATTTAGAAAAATCTTTCTTGAAACCTGAGGTTTTTGTTTTTCATTGGACGCTGTTAAAATTCAAGGTTTACAGTATTTGCTTGCCTGCGTGGGCTGGTCTTCTGCATACATCAGAAGCCGCTCGTGTATTTTTAGACCCTTATGTTGTGTAGCTACTGGTTGTGTGGGTGTGTGTGTGTATTTGGTGGGGCGTCTGCAGTGCCCAGAGCCTAAAACCAGCTGACCCAGCCCTTGACATTGCAGCATTTACACACACACACAAATTTAGCTGTTGTATTTTTATCTTTTTCTCAGTTGTATTATAGCCTTCTACATTTTCTCAGTCTTATTTTTCTCTGCACCAGACAAGTCTCAGTTAATAAATAACTAAGACATTAATAATGCATAACTCTTTCAGTCATTAAAAAAACGAGATGTGCGTATCTTTCCGTCTGATCCGTGCGTGTCTCGCTCACTGGCCCCCTCCCGTTGCATTATGGGATGCTGTCGTCATGCACAGTGACTGTACTGAAGCTAAAAGCATTAGCGCTGTCTCCACACTGGCAGGCATGAAGAACATAACAAGCGATTTCCTCTGCAGTAGCCTGAGATACACATTTAATATGCACTGCAGCTCATGCAACGTCTAAACAAGACAATGCAATGACAAATATAATGTACTGTTTATCTTTTGATAAAGTGCCACACACATCAGAGAGTCTCATTAAATAGATAATTCATCCAAAAATGAAAATACTGTCATCATTTACTCCCTCTCATTATGTTTTAAACACATGTTGACTTTCTTTTCTCCTTGGAAAGGATTTTAGGCAGATTGTTGGGAACTTAAATTCTCGGTCACCATTTACTTTCATTGTGTGGGACAAAAACAGCTTCAGGATGAGTAATTGATGACAGAATGTATGTTTTGGGTGAATTGTCCCTTTAAGCAAGAGTAAACTCTTCTACATTGTGAATGTAGTCATGGTTAAAAGACCATCATTGTATGAATGAGTAAATAATGTGGTTTTAACCTGCAAGACCTGTAATGACAGGAGGATAGAAGACAGAAGCTTCATTTTTGAGTAACTGTTCCTTCAAGAATTATAATAATGCCAAGAGCACTTTGTCAGCTCACCACCTTTGAGTTTTTCCCTCTTGGCACCTTACATAAACATAAATAAATAAAACAATGACAAATGAGGCATCCAAACATGAAGTTATGAGGATAAGACTGCAGGAGGCATTAGATTCATTATGCATGAATGAAAATATGAATACAATTTTTGCTGAAACAATGAGAAAACATGAGAGAGAAAAAAGTAGACAGAACCTCTAAAATGAGAAAATTGTACAATTTTGCACAAATCTGTCCTAGAAATAGAAACGATGACAACCAACCCTTGTTTTTTGGGGCACTTTAAAGTAAAAATCCAATTTAACCTGGAGCTCAGTTTATTTAGAAGCTCTTCTTAGACCCAGAGTCGCCCGTTTACCCACCCAAATGTCCAGCACTTCAGTTCAG
Organism: Botia kubotai; assembly: GCA_036877585.1. Taxonomy (NCBI): domain Eukaryota; kingdom Metazoa; phylum Chordata; class Actinopteri; order Cypriniformes; family Botiidae; genus Botia; species Botia kubotai. The sequence continues at coordinate 21,769 of JAZGTI010001456.1, forward strand.
ACAGATTGAGGGTTGTGTCCAGAGCTCAGCCAAGCTCACAATCATAGCTTACATGGTTACACGTGTGTGCTGGAACGTATTATTGACGTCAGAAAACTTGAAGCTCCTGCACTCGGTGTAGAATTGAAATGATGTTTGTTTGTCATTTATGTTTGTTGAATTGATACAGGATGAGCTGTTAGTAGATTAAAACAATGAATCGTCATTACTCTCACTTTTTATATGTTTATATCAGTAATCACAAAAGCTGTAGAAATGAAATTGATTTTTAATAATCGATATGTTACAATTTGTTGCATGTTGATTTATCTCATAGGTTTGCATCCTCTCTTTCCTAGCGCTTTTATAGTATTTGTTAAAAAGTTTTCACCATGTCCCTTTGAGAATATATGATTATAATGTGTTTCAAGAAAGACAGATGCTTGCTGTCAGAAAACCGGAAGGGATGAAAATGGAATTTCAGGCCAGCATAAGGACCAAACATGAGGCGTACAGTAAATCCACACGCACAGCAGACTGTTTGGTGTTGATTCATTAACGACAAAGAAAGTTTAATTGGATTGGAGATTTACACACACCTCGAGTCTGTCTGTATGTGTTTTTGTTTGTTTGTTCGTTGGAAGTTCGTTGGATCTCATATTGTTCATGCATGGAGACGTTTCCATCGATATGATAACCTCTTACTGTTTTTCTGTTGCAGCAATAACTGAAGTAATGGGCAATATTAGTTGTGGTGGTTGCCATGGCAACGGTTGTTTTTGCTGTTGCTTATACTTACAGGTTTGTTCTAAATTTATGATGTTCACCTGGCAGACGATAAAACAGGCAAAATTAATCCCACAGACTTACATTGAAAAATGAGACTTAATATCACAGAGACCAGAATATCTCAGGGATTTGGAAGTGTGCTGTTTAATTTGGGTCAGTAAACAGTGACCCAGAACACCCTAGAAACCACATAGCAACAAGCCTTCCAGAATCCCATAGCAACACCCTGGCAAACACCCTAGCATGTTGGCAGCAACTATCGAACAGCATAATGCTTGAACTACAGCAAATGAAAGAACTGCTAAACAACTAAATAAACCGATACTGTCAGGTGGCTATTGATATTGGAAGCTCATTTGAGTCTGGTGATTAAAGAGTTAAATGACAGAAGCAACCTGCATGACGGACGACGGAGTCAAGATGAAAGAAAGAAGCAGAAGATGGAAAATTAAGATGGTTGTCATTCTGATTGTCGTGCTCTCTTCCTCGAACCAGAACAGTTTGATATGAGCACTCTGTTCCTGTCAGGTCTGATTAACACAGCTTTGTCAGACACAACTGCAGGCCCAACAGGGACCCGTGAGGGACACCTGTTGAAAGATTGAGTGACGGGAGCTAGGTGGCTTTCCTGCGGACCTGACAAATAATCCCAAATCCTAAAGCAGGTGCCAGAAGTGTCCAAGCATATCAGCATGAGCTCATAGAAGATTAAGACAGAAGGAAAAGAGAAAGACGGAGAAATTTGTGCTGGGCAGGCGGGTCACACCTTCTGTAGTAGGTCAAAGACCAGCTCTGCAGGAAGACCAATCAGATGTGTGCAGCTGTAGCTGTTGTGTGGGAACAGGAAACAGTGGTGAGGAATCTGAATGAACAGAAAGGGATTGTGGGAAGTAGCCTTTGAGGGACCTCAGGGGAGAAATGAGCAAGGACAGACTCATAACCGTGTGTGGAATTCTTTATTGTGGCTCTTAAAAGTTCAGCACTTGGATGGCTGATTCATTTTGGGAATTTAAGTGTGAATAAATACACAGAAACTGTTGTGTAGGAGCTTCGCTGTGTACTTATTTTATGCTGTAAAACACTACTGTACTACTTTTTTACTGTACTACAGTTTCAAAATGGTTATTTTCGCCATTGTTAAATGTATTATTTAAATTTATAAAATAAAGTATTATTTTGATTTATTGTTTGCCAGTATCTGAGGCAATATACGGTATGTACAGGATAGTGGTAGTTAATTTCAAATCTAATCACAACTATGTCTAACTTTTGTGAGATTAATGAATAAAACAAGAAATCAATTTGTTAGTAAATTAAGAAAAATAAACATTAGTTTTAACTTTTAGTTCTATAATGTAATGCATAAACCTCACCTAATTTTCTTAGATTTCTATGTAAACAATGCCTGATAAATGCACCATGTTGATTTAAACATGCTTATGTATTATTACTAAACAAGACAAAAATACAAAAATGAATAAAATGATTTTTGTGGTGAGAAATTATCCAAACTATGTATGTTGCCGCAACAGCGTACGTGTTCAACATAAACCAACATACTGTATCAGGTCATCATCACTCCAGTACTGCACAGAAAAATCACCTCTGTGTTACTGGGTCATGTACAGACTCCTGCAGCCCTGTCTAAATGACCTCATCAAAACGATTTCGCCATCTGCCGCTAACAAGCGTGGAGCGTCTGGGCGGCATGACCGTGGCTTTTCAGGGGACGTTAAAGGGCACTGGGCCATGGCAGCAGTACATCAGAGATACAAATGCCACCCGCAGCTCAACCACTGAGGTTCCAGGGAGAGAGTCAACGAGCGATGCGCTAACTGCTATACTTATGGTTTGTTTAGCAGTGAGGTAGAGTATGGCACAGCCTTTGTGGAAAACAAGGAGGAAAATTCTACTGATGTAACTGTTGCAACACAGCGTTGTGTACTGGGATATGAACAAAGTGATGAGTATACTCAGATTTACAGGAAATTAGGTTTAAGAATCAGAATATTTTTCACACCATGTTTGGTTGCAAAGACTGTCAGAATCAGTTCTGTTTAAAATTAACCAAGGCTTAACTGTTGTAACCGTGGTTTTCTGGTTTTATTTGTAGTGAAACCACAAATTAGGCATGGTTTTGCTACAGTAATCTTAGTTTGATCATGATATTTGATGTAAAAACTGTGGTTATACAGATGATCCACCCAATAAACAGGGTTACAACACTTTTACTATAATAAAAATCATGGTAACCTTTCCTGAAGGGATGTTTGGTGCTTTGCTCAAGGCTTCTGTGAGGATTGGCTCTCACGGGATATGAACCACAGTTGAGTCAGGATGGTCGGCTTGATCCGCTTGTGAGGTTTATAGTGAGTCGTATTTAACTTGTTCTTGTAGCTCAATTATTTTTGAAGAATATGACTTATTTGGTGTAAAGCGACCAGGTTTGGTTTTGGTTGCTTTTATAGCCAAGGCGTGTAAAAAACAGCATGTTCGGAAAATTTTCAGCCCACAGGGGTACACACACACGCACACACACAGCAGAAGGAGTGACTAAGCACAGCTTTCAGGCACACACTGCTCACAGCTTGAGTTTGGTGACAAACACAGAGCCCGGTTTGTGTTTGTTCAGAAACGCTGTGCTGAGTTTGAGTCCTCACTCCCCACTGCCTGCTCCCTCCAGAAGAGAGTTTGACTCGGAGCCCAAATCAATGGAATCTCATTACCGAAAGAAATATGAACCAAAGTTACGGAGGGTTTTTATTGGCTCCTGTAGAGTGTAGGTGGTAATGACAGCTCCAGGCTCACCTGTACAGTGTGTGTATGTATGTGTACATCCAAATGAGTTTTTGAAAATGCAAAAGATTCTGATCGTTAGCACGGTCAAAATTAGATTGCAGGCGAGTGTGTGTGTTGGATCAGGTGAACTAGTTAACGCTCTTATCACACTGAGCCTGCAGTCTGTTTAATACAAGTATCCTTAAACCCTTCCCTAAATGGAGCAATGACAGAAGCCAAACATCTGGTAAAGAAATAACCTGGTTGATGTACTAGTTTATGTACATCGGTCACCTGACTGATACCTTCAACTCTGTCTGGTCCTCTGTCCAGAAAGGCCAATAAATAAAATAAATATTAGAAATACCATTTTTATGCCGTTTTTATGATTTATTAAGGTTAAATGAAATGTTTTATGAAAAAAACATTGTTGTATTTGAGGTACAAAAGATAAATATTTAACTATTATTTAGGAAATGCTGTTGAATTGTGGTCACCATGCCCTACACGCTGTACTCATGCATCTTTATGTAAATCTAAAGCGTTTATCATCTGCATGATCTCACAGAATCTGTACGGACGACTGCTGTTTGCTTATTTGTAAATGTTTGATTGTTTGTTGTGGGGCGAGTGTTTGCCATTTTAGTCCAGTTTGCCAGCACAGCGCTCACAGGAGCTCACTGGAGCTCACAGGAGCTCACACAAGTCCGTCATCTGTCCACACACAACGATTTTGATCTGTTAACGGCTGTAAAGACCTGACTGGTTTTTGGCAGCTTGGTTGCCATGGTGCCCTGGTTTTCCTGCTGGTGAGGTTTAGCAGGGTTGAGCAGGTTTTGTTGATCCAGTGTGACCCCACGTGGGTTAGCTAGACCAGACCACCAAGCCTGCCATGGCGAAGTTTCAAATTCTCTCTCTCCCAGTTGGAGTCAAGTGCCTGGCAGCCGGCCCACGTCTTGTCCCCTTTGCTTAAAATGCTAATTACCCGGGAAAGATCAATCGCGTATGCCTGAGATAGCATCTGTGGGCAGTGAGGGGAAGCATGTGGGTATTGTGGAATATTCAAAGTCGATAGTCTCTTGTGTTTTGTAATAACCTTCTTATGGAAGCAACTAGCTAATGGTTTGCTACGTTCAGAGATTGCACTTCTGTTTGTAATAGACATGTACAATTCATCTTTGTACACCAAATTATAAACAGTTGCTGAATGCAGTCACATTTGTGTATATTAGTGGGGCTTTTTATATTTAAAATCATTTAGGGAAACTCTTAACTACTAACTGAGTATTCAGCTTTGACCTAAACTCGTCCATTTGCGCTGCAGACTTTTATTGTTCTAGTTGATTGGACTGTAGATTTTCATCCTCAGATGGTGTGTTTAAGGTGGATTTAAACTGCTAGACAGATCCTGTCTGTGGAGCAATGGGGTGAATGTCATTCGGAGAGAGAAACAGATCCTTTAAAGCAGTAACAAAACCCCTGACTGATCATCTGTGCAGCTCCAGAAGACAGAAATCTGAGGAATTGTTTATCGTTTTGATCATTGACTGTGTGCAGAGCTCTATCATGCCCACAATCATCTTTCTCCCCTCTAAACGTGACCTTTACACAGTCGCATATCGTCTGGTTCACTCTGTGACATTTGATCCCTCTGAGACGCTGTGTTTAAAGATCACACTTAACATGCAGGCGTGCGCTTAGGGCCACGCTCCTTTAAACGCCTCATTGAGACAAATGCCACTGTTTTCCTCAAAGAGACGACGGAAATGAGCTCCCTTCTTTACATCATGCCTCTAACCTTCATCTGTCACACACAGCAATCCCAGAATCCCACCACGGTCATACGAGGACAACATTACACCTTATGTCTTTTGTGTGTGTGTGTGTGTGACTCAATTGTTTGTTGCCTTACACAAGTTGGCTTAGAAGTTGTGAATTGCATTCATTCAATTGTAATCATAAGATTATAAAAGACACAACAGAGAAATAGCACATTATCTGTTTAAAGAGACTTTTTCATATCTTGTTCATTTTTTAATTTCTGAAACTGTTCATGTTTTCTTTGACTTTGTAACAACAAGCAGTTTGTTAACATTTACTGTGAAACTACACTTTTCATGAGACATTTCTGACACTGATTTCTCTGTTTAATGCAGATCAGAGGTCCTGATCCCAGAATGGCTCCGAGATACGATGCAGATCGAGCGTATTCATCAGTACCGAGGTAAGACCTGCCGTCTGTATTTTCATGTGCTTGCTGTTTGTTACATGACAGATTTTACTGACTCTTGTCTCTCTGTGCCCCTCTGAAGACCCACAGCTTAATGTTTACTGTTGGTTTGGTGCAAACTTTATACTTTTAACACTAAGGTGGAGCAAACGTACTTTCTTGCACACCAAGTTATTTATTTTAGACTTAAAGAACATTTATTTAATGTTTCTATTATGTAACAAAAATATTAAAATTACAGGTTCTATAAATGTTTAAAATGTCCAATTTTTTTAGATGTTGTATTAACATTATTGCTTCTGAACGTTCTGAACATTCTTATAACCAATAAAAATATATTATATATATTAAAATAACGATTTTAATATATATAACGCAAACAATTTCACTGACATAACTGCAAGAACATTTTTTGAGAACTTCAAGGGAACATAAGCCAACAGTCTGAGAACGTTCCCTGTTAGCTGGGCACACACACACACACACACAGACTCTTTCTAATCCTCTTTCAGCCGCCTAATTAAATCTCGAGTGTTTGCCTTCCGAGAGCTTTTCCTCATCCGGGAATATTCACCTGATCCGCTCTCAGGGGGCCGGGATCCAGACAGGAAGTTGGGAATGTTAGCCTGGCTCATGGCCCAGTGCTTAAGTGTTTCAGTCATTGCTCACCAGGAACACACACAGATATGACGAGAGACTCAACTCTGAACGTGGGGAAAGTTGTATGCAGCCCTGAATACAGAACAGCACACAGAATAGAGCTTTAAACAGAGCCAGTCATGGTCATGATATACCAGTCGAACTGTCCTCTGATTCCAGTGCTGCAAAACCTGATCCAGCGTGATTTATCCCAAATCTGTAGTCATAATAATCTTCAAAAAGACTTTTTAAATGCAAACATCACACCTACATCAAAGCAAATGTTATGAAGTCTGGACCTGTGAAATACAGTCACACACCCTTTAACACCCACAACAGGTTCCAGTGAGACATCACAGCGAGCTGAACAAACTTTCTCTTGCTTATAAAATCAGCTATTGTCACGTTTCTCATATTGTTTTGATATTTTCCTCCAGAAATAAACTCGCACTTCTTTCCTCCTGTGAGTCACAGCTCTCCCCGAACCAGCAGCTCAGCGTGTTCATAAGAACAGCCGTTTAAATGAAATGAAATACATTTTTCAGGGTTAAACTTTGTGCCATAGTTCCCTCGGGTGCTCATTCGAACCCATTTCCTTTCAAATGACTGCAGCTTGTTACATTAGCATATATTTTCCTGCTCTCTCTCTCTCTCTCTCTCACTCACTCTCTCTCTCTCTCAGAAGTGCTTGTTTTGGTCCTTTTGAGAAGTTCCTTCAGGCTGAAACCGATCGCTTCAAACAGTGCGTCACATCAGTGTTTCCACAGGGGTGGTTTTATACTTTCTTCATTGTAGGAACCGTAATAAAACCGTCACTGCGGATCGCTCAGCTTCACTGGGGTGGTGGCTTAAAGCGTGACATCACACCTCAGTCATGTGGCCTTCCAAAAGAATCTGTTCATTTTGAACTGCTTTGTTTAAAATCGTGTAGATCCCACCAAACTCACGGGCTAATGGGTTTGAGTCCTCAGCCTCGGTTCACATGGATAAAGATCAGACAAAGACAGGAGGTTGCACAACAATACATAATGGATTCAGCTCAGTACAGTTTGATTCTTTCTACATGTGTGTGAACTTGCAGTATGTTTTAAACGATAGTTCCCGAAACCGTGAATTTAAATTACAGCGATCTCTCCACGTAGCTGAAACTCACAACAGAAGCGTCGCTGAGAAATCCAGCAGCTGTGTGACTGCCAGTAAAACAAGACTCCTGAGAAAGTTAGGCTCAACCAGAGAGCGTATAGTTGAAATTATGATTAAAAAGTGCTGGTTTATTTAAGATCGCGTGGTACTGCCTCACTGAAGAAGGGTGTTTTGATTCAGATTATCAGGAAAGACTGTGGATTTCTTTGTTTCTTCGTTTTGGCAATAAAAACACATTTACTTCTTCAGTCTCATGACATCTTGCTCTGTTTTTTATTGCGTTTTGGCTGCGGCTGCCACTTCGCTTCCAAGTAAATAAAGCACAGTGACTGTGTTTTGCTTTAACATTGTTTGCCTTGAAACACAGAAGAGGTAATGAAATCAGTGTTGGGAAATGAAACTCTGTTATTTTGCTCTCTGCCAGCGTCAGCTTCTGTTTTCCTTACAGCCCCAATGACTGGAACTGCTGTAGATGAAATATATCCAGCCGGTTCTATATGCACAACTGGCTAGAGATGGATAGACTGTCTGTCTGTCTGTTTGTTTATCGATTGATCGATTAATAGATATATACAGATATAATCACATACAGTACATGCTTCCTGGCCTTGTTTTTGGAGTCTGAGTCAATTCTTTCATCCATCCACACTCATTGACTGCTCACAAGTTCATCCTGTTACTTAGTTCAACACACCCCTCTTTGTTACCCGTCACCACCAGCTGTTTGGCACTGGGTGTGTGTGTGTGTGTGTGTGTCTCCGGAGGGCGACACAAGAGTTGAGGTCAGATCAGGACCACAGGAAGAATTTCCTTCCCAACCTCTCGGGCAGGTGCTGGGAGTCACGCTCGAATTCACTCACCGTAAGATGGAAAATATGTTAGCGGACGACTCGGTCGCTCGCACACTTGAGTTACTCTGTGTCCAGTGTTGATTAGTGCTGGTGTGAGAGAGATGGAGGGCAAGACTTGTTGTTATTTAGTTTTTACCTCTGTATGTTAAGTCACACCACCCACTGTATAAGATTAACATCTGTTCAGCGCACTAACACACACTAACACACATCTGCACGCTCCCAAACAGACTCACGTTCTCCAGCACACATTATAAATGTGATGTCACAAGACACTTTGACCTCCAGTTGTTAAAACAAGCACATGTGCTACTATAACACACACGCAAACATGAGCTGCACCATAAGAGTGCCTTAACACTCTCTCCACCCATACACACACATATATGTAATTACACAACCACACACACATCTGGACATCTCACACACACGCCTGTGGTTCTCTCAGCTGTGACCCGGGGCTGTGGGCTTACTCCGGGTCACTGGGTCACAGGGTCAGCTGTAGGGTACGGCCGCAGTCAGTATTTCACACTTGTGTTTGTGTCCATCCCTGCGGACATACAGCAGTGTGTGTGTGTGTAAGTGAGTTTTAATCTTCAGCTGCCAGAGTTTGTAACCTGCTGCTCTGTTACAGTTAATCCCACACACTCATCTTTGTTGTGTGCGCTGTGTAGTGTGAATGAGGTTTATGTATTGTAGTTTATATGGGGTATACCTTACATTTTCTTGTGTGCATAAGGTATAAATGTTAATATTCGTCAGTAAATGTAAAGACGTATATATCAATATATCAAAGTTATATGTTCTTGTGTAAGTGAGGTATGTATCATATATATCCTAAAGTAAATGGGTTATACATCACACATTTGTGTGTAAATGAGGTGTGTGTTCTAGATTCATGTGTAAAGTGGTTATATACCATATACTGTATATTAGTGTATGTGAGCCCTGGATACAGTGTAGTGTAAAGAAGTGTATATCATATGTTTTTGTGTATGGATTATATGTTGTAGTTTATGTGTAGTATAAATTGTTTTCTCTTTGTGTCTGAAGTTCATCGACCTTCACATTTAGAACATGTATAATGTTCAGCTGCTGGAAAACAATAACTGTAGGTTTGTAAAATTGTACAGTAAATCCCCAGGACGTGTTCCCTGAGGTCTCACAAACCTGCTTTCCTGTTAAATGTAACTGCAAGAATTAAGTGTTAGTTTACTGTAAACATTATATTACTCATCACAGAAGTGCATGAAATATAAGTGCTGTCAATACAGTACGTCCGTCAGAACAGAATGAAGTGCTCTGCTGAAAGCACTGTAGTTACTCTGTATTATGAGCCTGGAGTCTTCAGTCTGAGTGTGTTTATCTGTACACACACACACACACACCACACACACCACACACACACACACACACACACACACACACAGTGTTTAGACTCAAGACTGCAGTACTTCTGTTGCAGTTCTTGGGTGGTCAGAGTTGACAGACACACTGCATACACTGCTGACAGATAACACACACACACACACACTTCTCACTACACACACACACACACAGACTTTTCTATTTGTAATTTACTTTGACAGGTGAAATAGTGAACAGGCTACAGTCATGCTTTAAAATGTAACTTTATTAAACATCAAACACTGCAAGGTTTCGCACACACACACACACACACACACACAGGTTTGGCAGTACCACGCTGTATAATGCAGGATTTGATGTCAAGAGCCAAGTGTTGTTTTTTGAGGTCACAGGAAAGTAACAATAGATGGATGCAATTCAACACTTTATTACATAAATACATTAAAGCAGGTTATTGACAGGAAATGCATTTTCTGCAGTGTGATATGCGATATTGCATCTGAAACAGTTTTTTCATAAAATGCTGCGTCTATGACCTCATAATGGAACAGACACAGTTGTATTTTTTAAAAATGGATTTGGCGCAGGACCATTTAAAAGGAACTAAATGGTTGATTGAAAACGGATTAAAAAAGATCAAAGATGTTTTTTCTTATGCCTTCACCTGAACTCTTGATGCTGATTTAAAGTTAATGGACATTTTAACTACGTAAATGCAGTTCTTCCATATGTCATCCATTAAACTGTAAATCATGTCCGTTGGTTCCTGCAGGTTTGTGAAACCTTTGCTGTGTTCATGCATTGCATCAGCTTTTCATTCTCATTCCACAGCTGTCCATCTACAAACAACAAACTCTCATTATGCCCTTCATCCTGTTTTCCCTCTGTCTTCCAGGAGAATGCCAGTAGAGGAGCAGTTCAACCAGAACTGGGCCGGCCAGAGAGAACCCAGCCGTTACCCAAACCTCTCCTACGATTACCCAACTCAAGAGCCCCAATACGACAGCTACCCTCCGCGCTCAGCCCGTCTGCCTGTACCCAGATCTGCAGACGGCCCACCTGGTTACTATCCTTCATCTCCAACCCTGCAGAGGGCACCAGTCAGACAAGATCTTCCTCCCTCCCCCAATCCAGGTGCCAGAGCACCACCGAGATACGAAACAATAAGCCAGGGGAAATACCGGACGGCCAGTCCAGATCGCTATGGGGCATACGGTGATGAACAGTACCAGGACCCCCGACAGAAGAACCCCATGATCGGTGCTGTCTAGAGGAGTTAGGTTTGTTTAATGAAGGCGAGTGATCGTGAACGCTTTCAGAGAACATGACGTTTCTTTAGACTGATGTGAAAGATATGCAAATTAAACTGGTTACACACGAAATTGGGTTACTCTTAAGTAAGCTAGTTAATTTTGCGACAACACTATTTGTTGTTTTGGATATCAGACTTCTCTCTTTGAAACGTTTTTTAATAAGTGTGATGGGATGTGTGTATTGTAGTTCTGTCCATTATACACTGGAGTCGGATCAGTTTAAAATATGCATTCAGTCATAGACGTGCAATATTGCGTGAAGGGTTTGTTTGTATATATATATGCATGTTTGGCGCATATTTAATTCACAATAGCACATAAATGTGTATATGATGTTCTGCTGTGATTGGTGCGGCTATTTACTGTAAAGTTTACGCTTATGATCGTGTTATGCTTAATTGTACCTCCCATTCTGTTCATAATGTGTCATTAGCTGCAATATCAAAAATGCTTTATGAAAACTTGCTTTATGATTTTCTCCAGTGTGTTATTTAATGTTTGGGTGCCTTATGCTAGCTCGGGTAGGAAGTTTTTTAATGCAAAGAAATTTACTTTTCAAAGTCAATTTTTGAAATAAGAATTTACTTTACAAAGTTGTGTTGTTGTTAAAAGAAAAATTGTCTTTTTTCTTTTAATTGTCTTTCTTCTTTTTTCTCATAACGTTCACCGCCTTGTCTCGGCTGTAAGTCTATTCACTACTGATGTCTTCCCAAAACACTCCATTAACTTTGCGGTCATTTATATTCCATGAAGAAATCCTAAAACTTCAAGAGTGTTTTTTTTAAGCAACATTCCCCTCTCAGTTTTTCCAAAGCTGTTCTGAAGTCCAAAAGCAATGAAAGCAGCAGAGGAGGAGGTTAGACAAACAGCCGATCCCATATTAGTCTCCTGAAATGTGTTTGGATTTTTGTCACGGTTCTCCTTTTATCTTAGCGTAAGGTTTTAACATTCCCGGCATTTGTTTTCCTTCAGTTAACAGTTCATTTCCTCTGGTTTGTCATAAAGGTGCATCATGTCATTTGAAATACTGCCCCCTGGGTGCAATGTGTACGTCAAAACAACGTTTCTTCAACATTCTCACGTTGCACATTGTCTTTGTGTTCGGATCGGCAGTGTTTTAAAAACAAGACTCCGGGAAGTGATGTCCTTGGATTGTAAACCTATCTGTGTTTATCATAGTTAGAAGAACAGCCAGTCAAAACAGAGGAACAGTTCAAGAGCGATCACATTTTTGGCAGCGCACCGCTTAATAATCAGTTTTTGCACATTTTTACATGTCTTAATTCCGGAAGGAAACGGTTTGCAGTGAAATGGCCAGTTAGAAGCTGAAGATGCTGTCTGAACTCTGTGTGAACACAATGCATGACGTTTTATGTTTTTAACCTTATAGTCAAATGCTACTCTGAGTTCATAATCTATGGATAAATTGGTGTGACCGTTTTGTGTGTATCTTGTTTCTTTAAAGTTGATTTTTATTTCTATGGTATTTTTATAACAAATTTTATTAATTTTTAATTTTTAATTTTTTATGGTTAATCTACTGTGATTTTTTTTGTACTTTATTAATAACTGTTGAATGTTTGTTTTATTTTTTATCAGATTATTTGAGATCTTAAGTGATTGAAGATGAAGATTTTTTTTTCACGGGTGATGTTGGTCAGCCTCAGTTCAAATAACATATATGTACACGAAAGATGAATGTTTGAGTTGTTGTACTGCCTGTGGTTTTGAAAATAGGGTAAATTATGTAACAAATGCATTTAAGAAACTTTTACTGTTGTTTGATTTATGTACAAACCACGCTAGACGAGTTGTAGAGCTCCATGTTCATAAATCAGATTCATTATAGTGATGACTGAGTGTACTTATCTATCCATTATTTATCAATTACTGCTGTTGATTAGTACTAGTTCATTCCCCAACCAATTAAACTATGGAGGGCTGAAATTATTAGGGCCTAATTTAAGTGCTTGGGAAATCTTTTTGAGAATTAAAATGTTTTCATGTATCTGGAGAGACATTAATAAACCCAAATAGCAGAGAAACAGTTCCTGAGTAGAAACAGATGAACTGTCAAACAAAAGGTAGAAAAGATGCAAACTAAATAACTATATGCGATAACTCATTTGTCTGTAATTCTGACAGTCAAATCTTCATTGAACATTCTTTAACTGTAGTTTTAAATGTTTTGACGTACGACTCCCATGTTTACATTATTCTGCAGTTTGTCGTGCTCTGTTAAACGACTGAATATTATTGAATATTGCATATAAAACAGACACACGTTTTTCAAATATTGCAACTCACAAAAACTAGTTACAATACCCCTGATGATCAAAAGACTACAGCCATTTCCAACAGAACCAAATTCCCTTCAGAATCTTCAGTAGATTGCGGTTCAAAGCTGGAGATGACCTCCCATTTCATCTGCTTGTCCTTCATAGTCATCACTCGTTTATTTCAATACTGGCCCTCCTTTCATTTATGAGTCTTGAGTGAAATTCACTCGACTAGCCAGATTAGCTTCATTTCATTACACTGTCATTATGAGAGTCCAGCGAGACATTATCAACAGCCTCTCAGAATGAACTAAAACACTCAGACCTGCCCTTCATCTGCTAACATGAGTTCTTCAGGTGAGTGATTTTAAACACGGCTACATCATGCTAAGGGCACATCTCTTTTAAAGCTAGCAAACGATTTTGATTTTAATATATTGTCAAATTATGAAATTAAAATGAATCACATTCTCTTAAGAAGTCTATAAACATAATATTGATTATTGCTGAATACGCTGTAGAATGAAATACGTTATCAATGCTGTTTGTGTGTCTGTATGTTTTGAGGAATGAAAAGTCAAAGGTCAAGTTCAAATGCTGCTGCTGTAGAATGACATTATGCTTAATTTAGACATGTAGCTCTTCATACACTAATGACCTTCTGCGGCTGACTGGCCACTGTGAGCGGCTGGCAGGTGTTTGGGTTGACAGAAGCAGCCCAGGCCACTCGTGCCCCACATTTCAGGCCCGGTATCGGGTTCCGATACCACGATAAATGGAACGTTCCTATTAGCTTAGTGCTAAGAGCCGTGGCTACCAGCCAAGAGACTGTGTTGGCGTTGGTTGGGAATGTTTTTCTTCACACACTGGCTTGTAGCCTGTTTTTAGTCTTATAACCCGTACAACAAAGTTACGTGGTACCAACAATTGTGTTACTCCTGTTTTTTGGATGTGACAAAAATACCACTGCAGTACTAGATGTCAAAGCACAGGAAAGTACTGTGATGGTACAGATCAGTGGGTGACATCATGGTACTTACAGTGTATTGTGATGTTACCCCAGTACTTTTTAAATATGAAAACAAAACGGTTCTCAAAAATCAATTCTGTGAAGTGACATTAACAGTTGACCTTAAGTAAATGATTAGTGTAAAACAGCTGTGTATTGTTACCAGTGTAAGTTACAGTATGTGCATCAGTTCATATATAATTCAGTGGATTCAGTGTGAATAACTGCTCAGAATGAATTAGTGGCCAGAAACAAGTTCTAAAAAGAAGAAAAAATTTCATGTAAAAGTTCAACATGGAGATTTAAAAGTTTTGGTTTTTGACACTTCCTGGGAGAAGATGTTCTTAAAAACAACCGACACTAGCTTGTACAGTATGTACAGTATGTCTTTAATTAAATTATAATTCTTGGACAAACCTTCATAAATCAAACTGATCATCTCTCTCCCTCTCACCGCATGTTTTGGCATTCCAGAATTCTCAGTTGCCGGGTATACGGTTACTGTAGAAACCAGCACCGCGATCCGATGAGAGATTCCAGATGGAGAATTCCAAACAGCCTGGTGTGGAGTCAAGGAACCGAGAGTACAGAGTGTGTTGTATTCCCACAAAAAACAGATATGCAGATGATGGGGGGATTCGTTAAGGGCTGAGAAATGTCATCATCTCATTAAGACACACAATTACTGTCTAATTGAGACTGCCAGAGCGTAAATAAAGTCTGAGGTCACACTTGCTTTTCCAATTTCCTTTCAGACCCATCCAGATCTTGACCGATTTCACAAACTCGATTTCACATTTCGCGCTTGTTTTCTCCTCCAGCTGGCAGCTGATTGGCCGGTCAGGGGTAGAATTGTGTGATTTCAGGGCTCATTTCCTAAAAGAGACTTTACAAACAGCTTGAGAAGTGCTTTGCGTTTAACAAAACATCAACTCTCGTTAACAAGTCGCATCTCACAGCAGTGCGATTGTTTTATTGTTTTATTATAGACTTTTTTTAATAGATCATGTGACCTTAGTCTTAATTACATTTTACTGAAGTGTAAGACACTTGTGGACATACATGAGTGTAAAATACAAAGTAAAATATAAATTCCATACAATGTATAGAGCTATCAAGGGGAAAATTGGGGTCAAAACCAGTTTACAAGGTAAATTAAAATGAAAGCTTGTGTGATTTTGCTTTTTATGCACGTTGGCATGTTGTTGATTATTACATTGTCCGCAGTTTGTGTTATATAAACACGATTAATTATATTCATTCATACATTAGCATCTGTCAAGCAAGACTGCTGGTAATACAGTATGTTTCATGATCCATAAACGTGCAGAAGGCAACAGTCTGTCATACAGACATAACAAGCCACACTGATTTCATCCACGCACACACACACACTCGACCCCAGTCACCCTCAAACCCCGTGACAAACAACTGCTTGCCCTTCTCACACACTCCTCTCCTCCAGCACAAACTTTCCATCCCTCCTCCATTCCTCAGGTTTGAGTTACCACCTCGCTGGGGTCTGACCAACCCCCATCTAACGGGCCTCAGTCTAGATCTGGCATGAGTTCCCCCATAGGGATCTGATTTATGAATTTCCACAGTCATCATCAATTCTAGTCATGAAATAAAAGATTTATTCTATTTGCTGACATTAAGATTGGTTTCACAGTGGCTGTCAACAATGTTTGGTTCTCAGAACATTCTGAGAACATTAGTTTTTGTTTCCAAAATGGTCCAAGAACATTTTGAACACAAACCCTACTAAGAACATTGTAGGACTTTTCCCAAAAAAACAAACAGGAACAAAATACTAACATTAAGGGAACGTTCTGGTTTTAATGGCTTAAGTTTATTTCCTGTGTTGACATTTTCTATGTAAACAGTAAGTTGGGGTAGTATGTTGAAGGGCATATCTTTTTAAATTACCAATAGGCTATTTAGTGGCATCACAGGCATGAACTAAAATTGTATACTTGCTAGTAAGTTGGAGGTGGAATTAAAGGGTTTGACATCATTTTAGTGAGTATTTGATTGGACAAAACTCTATAGTGCAGGATGAGTCATCAATATTTTGTTCAGGTATTCCAGAAGAGAGGAACTGTAAACTTTAAATGTGTTTATCTGCTTAAAGATAAAACTTAAATTTCTCAACTTAGTTTTATAAGACTTTTCCAAGACTGCAGATCCCTTCTGGATTTGTACATTTTCAAATACACACCTGCGGTTTTAAACTTCTAAATGATGAGAGATGGTGTTTAGTGTCATTCATGTCGAGATCTGGTGGATTCAGTTTGAATATGCACAAATGTGAAGATCAAGATGTCTGTCTGTTCGTCTTTAATGTTATTGTGCTTGTTTTGTGCTTTTTGGACTTGGACAGCCTGTGGTCATTATATGGACAGACCTGCGTGATTTTGTGCTTGACAGAAGGAAGAAGGTCACACTGGTTTGGAGTGAGCGTGAGTAAGCGATGACAACCTTTCTATTTTTGCCTGATTTCACTTTTACTTTAAACATTTTATTTGTGTTTGACCTCATTCTTATACATCCATTCATCATTTCATTTGTGTTTTTTAATGTTGCCTTATTGTTTCAATTCCTTGGCGCCGTAGTTACCATTGTTAATGAATATTGGTCTGAAATGTGTTTGTCTCATATACAGCACAGCTACTGCTGTTCAAGGAAGTGTCAAGCTCAAGGTAACAGAACAACTGATAACAGTCGTCTACAATAACACTGTTGACAGGAGCAGAGGCCTCCATCCAGGGGTTCGACTGAAGACACGCCCCCTCGCCCTCACACACTCTGATCCAGAGCATTCACACTTTGTTCTGTATCTCTCATGCGCACACACACACACACCTCTAGCTCTGAAAGCACAGCAGCTCTGTGGGTAACCTGTGCGCTGTACCAGGGTCACACCAGATGAACTGCTCTGGGATCAGGGTGTGTACTCAGTATTGGGAACACAGTGGAGGATGATAAGTGTGTCTTTACAGTCACATGTGATCTTCACACACGCTGGTTCAGAGCATGTGTGTATTCTGAGCTGCTTTTACACTCGTACTTCTGCTAAACAGCGTTGCATTGGTGTGTGTTTTTCAGATCGCATGTGGAGACAGCCAAAGGTGACACTGTGGTCGCTGAACCTCATCTCATATGCTCACCATGGAAACAGGAGCAGGGAAGGGAAATCCCCACAGCGGCATATTCAACACAACAGATTTGCATATTGTGTTTAATAAAGACACGTCGTATAAAGAACGATGTATTAGGGTTAATGCACACTATATTAAAACACAGCTTTATAAATGTTACCTGATGTTACTGTTTACGGCGGATTTTCACCGTGTAGGTCTGTGCATACTTTTTGGACTAATATTACCCACAATCCCTTATGCTATGAAACAGGAGCGATACATCCAAATTTGCATACTATCCATTATAAATAGTGCACAAGATAATGATGCATCTCAAATGAAATCGTGCTAAAAATAGTCAGACAAATATTCCCATATGTAACTGTTTCCATTTTTATGGGCTATTATTACTCACAACCCCTTGTGCTTGTACACAAGTAGAATCTTGAAAAGTGTGCAAGATTAAAATGAGTATGTATCCCATAAAATAGACTGCAAAGATTCTCATATACTGTAATAGTTCTTGTGGATTTTGTCATTGACAGTCCTAACTGACAGACAAAAGTACCTGAAGTCTGAGTCTGTAACACAGAAGGACAGACAGCATGTCTCACATGTGCATCTAATTAATGCATGAAAATGACGCTCAGCCACTGTCTGTGCAGGTCAAACTCAAACTGGATGCATTCCTTACTATATTATCTGAGAAAAGATGCATTAACATTATCTAATCTGAGCTGTGTGAGTTATTTTGCTGACTGTGAGTGCTGACTTGTTGTGATATTTTTAGGTGTGCTATGCATCTCTGCTTTTTAAAACTGATTTTTTTTTTAGAAATTGTGCACTTTGTGCACTGTCTAGCTGTTAATGTTTCTGAGTGTGTATAGATTTGTTGTTTTGTTTAAGTGTAGTTAAAGCTAATGATGTTGGTTAAGTTTTAGTGCTTAATTAAATAAGCATGTGCAATAAATGCATGTGTTATTCAGCAGGGATGCATGTGTGCGCTGGTGCAGGGTTGAGGACATTGATGCATTTGGTAGTGTTGAGCTCTTTTCTCCGAGCTCATGCTGTTCTGACATTTGAACATAGAAACACACTCCTCTCTCACTCTCTCTCTCTCCCTCTCTCTCTCTTCCTCTCTATCTATCTCACTCTCTCTCTCACTCGCTCGCTCACTTTTAGCCTTGCTGTGGTTCACCTGTTCATTACATGTCAACAGAAAGTGACAGACTGCCTCAAGCCACAGTTATTTCTCAACATTCTCTCTCTCTCTCTCTCTCTTCGTGCTGGTGTGCTTCTGTAGGCAGTGTATTTATAGAAGTAATGGCTCGCATCAAGCCAGATCTTACTCTGTTTGATCTTACTTTTGTATTCTCAAGCATCAAACAAACATCCTGCATGTTGCAAATCTATAAAGTGTTGCAGGGCAGAACATAAAAACGCAGGCGATGGGTGTAATTGTTAAAAACACAGAGCACAAGTTACTGTGTTTGGCTGAAGTGACTGTTCATCTGACATAACCTGGCTGATATTTGGACAATGTTTTAGCTAACTTGCATTCAGGCTTGCAGCTATTTTAATATCAAATTCTGTTTATTCAGTTTTGAAAAGACAGTCTGTAAGTCTCATCCTACATTTTTCCCCATTAAAGATCTCGTTTTACTCCGTCCATACTTCACATTTTGGAAGTGTCTGAGGTTTGTGAATGGTTATTCTGTTAACTTTAAGCGTCGCGCATAAATAGGATGGTGTAATTGATGTAAGTCTATATGGTTTAGTTTTTTTGACTAGTGTTTGTACTGGTTGGCAGACTTCAGCCAGGCAGTTTTATCTTATTAAGGGCTGTGGTCCAGCAACACACACACACACACACACAGTCTACTAATGGCCAGTTTGGCAGTGTGTGCTTCGCAATTATCCGCCTGGCTTTTACCCAAGCACACACACATTTTTTCTTTAGGTTTCACTCACCCACCTACATGGACATGAAAACGGCTGCAGTTGTAAAATAAAGACACAGAGGTGCTTTAATGAAGAGCTGAACACCCTTTATTAAAACATGCTGGATTTTGTAAGTAAATGTGCCGCTCAGAAGTGCAGTGAAGATAAGACATCATTTGAGATCAGCCCTCCGCTAGATTTATTCTTACAATTTGTGTGAACATGTGCACACACACGCACACACACGCACACACACGCACACACACACACACACACACAAAAGCAATCTCCAAATGGATCTTAAATGATGCCCAGCATCCATTTTTTTGTACCAGCCAACATTCACACACACATAAGTGATAAATAGAGTCCATTAATGGTTACAGGCAGCGGGTTTAATTTGTGGCTTGCAGCCTGTTCTCAGAGCAGCATCTAAATGATAGGACAAAGAACATTGTGCTTAAATTAAGATCCATTTGCTGTTAGGAAGAGCGAGAGATGCTGAGGAGGTTTAAGTAAAGAGAGAATAAGACTTCTTGGTCGTTTTGAATCTTAAAGTAGACAAAGACGAGTTTCCTGTCATATCCAGATGAGTTCAGCTTTACCCTGTTTTTGCCATTGTCAACGTAATTGCCTGTTATTGTGGTATTATTGTACTATACTGAGCAAATACACGCAGTAAATAGGTTTGACAGAGGAGGCGTGGCCTGTGTGTTCCTGTGTGAATGTGATTGGCAGAAGAATAGAGGACGGTGACATTTATTCTTTTAAAACCACAAATTCTTTTGAATTGTCTTAAAATCATCGTATCAGGAGCGTTTATTTGTGGTGATTCATGTGTGTGACAGCTATAAAACAGTCATATTAGACACATAAGAATTCTTTCCATAGCTTGTGAGAATTAATTGTGAAATCAAAAAACAGATAAGCCAAGTGTTGAGTAATAAAAGGTGACCGAGGGTATAACTGACATCATTTGATCTTGAAAGAATTTGATGAGAATCCTTCCTGTTGAAATCTGGGACTTTTGACGGCAGACGATGTTGTCTTGGTAAATCTGAGCTCAGGTGGAGACATTGAAACTGTGGAGGAGACGTGTTTGAACAGAATTACTGAAGTTATTTTCCCAGCAGAAGCAGATCTCCATTTAATCTCATTGCTGTCTAGGAGAAACAGTGCATTTAAAAATGAAGCTGAAATGGCCTTCCAGAGCTTTGCAGAAGAGCTCGTGCGTAAGCTGAGAAGATTCGGGGGATAATTAAACTCCAGATAATCACTGTGATTTTTCCCTTATTTACTCAAGAGCCCTTACAGATGAAACATTGAAATCCTCTATATTTATGTTCATGTATGATCACATGCTCATATTGTCTGATGCATGAGCAGTTGTTCGCAGTACACTCACATACACAAAATGATTAGCATGATGTTATGTTGTGCCACAGAAGCTATTTTGCGTACAGTAAACCCTCCCCCATGAACTGAAATAAAAAACAAAAGAACACGCCACACACATCACCATAGCAACTCCAATCAGTGATGCACACGCTCACATGCCCCTCCTTAACATGCCTGTGCCATGACATCCCTCAGTTATTGCCCATCAACACACACACAAAACGCACACACACACAAACTTATATGTCTTATATAGATTTTTCTATATGCATTCAGAGTTTCACCCATAATTAACTGTATCACTGTAACTATAAATTCTATAGTTATTAAAATATGAACTAGAAGAGTTTTCTTTTTAGTGCTTGTTCTTACAGAATTTGTTGCCAATACAGTACTGAGATGTTATTGGTGGTTGCCAGGGAGTTGCTAGATTGTTGTTGCAGTGTTCTGGGAGGTTGCTAGGGTGTTGCTTACTGGTCCACTTGTTGTTCTGTGGATGCTCAGGCTCTTCTTCAGTGTAAGTTTTATTGTTTTGTTCTGTGCCAGCAGACAATCATTAGACTAAGTGCTTAGTGAAAGTAATAGCACACCTCTGTTCCCGCTACATGATGTGAGGAATTATTCATGTCCAGAGCTCAAGCGGTCCAGAACCAGTGTGTGCCAAATCCAAAATACTGACCATTAGAGATGTGTTCAGAAGAATGAGCCACATAATATTAAACTTGCCTTGTTCTCTCTCTCCATATAAATAATAATCACCAAAAAACATTTGTTTGTTGTTTAAACTGCAGAACCAAACCATGTGCATTTTTAAAGGTGCTCTTGAAATACACAAGAAACATCCACTCCCCCCGGCCATCCAAACAATCATTAACTCACTCTCATTGGCTGCTGTTATCATTAACTGTTATCATTAATGAAGGGAAAGGCTTTTTTCAAGTTGCTTGTTTTGAAATGATCAGATTTTATTTAGACCACATCTAGACCCCAAAATATCACAGACGCTTGATCATGAGCTTTCTTCATGTGGTTGCGGAAGAACCACCCAGAACACCCTAGTAACCACCTAAAGATGCCCTAGCAACCATGCACAACTCCTTAACATTGTGGTGGCCAGTTTAGGACTTGCATTATATTTAGAAATGTAAAAATATCACAGTTGGTTTCTCCCTGTCTTTATGGCGCTGCTATAATTTGAAGTTTGTCCGGCACTGCGTGAGGTTAAACATCTAATCATGATGTTGTTTTTCTTAATTAGACAGCAGATAATTTTATTGTAACATTTCCCTGCTGTGTGAAAAACACAAGGTGTGATATAAACTCCACTCCCTCGTGTGTGTGTGTGTGTGTGTGTGTGTGTATTGTGTGTTTTCAGGGCGGGTTTCCTGTAGGACAGGTAGATTAAAGGATACATGCATAAATTACAGTGTGATGAGAACGCAGTGGGTGGGCTGCGATTCGCTGTGAATATTTTTAGAGTAACAAAATCGAGCAAAAACAGACTTCAGTAGACGCGCTGCTGCGTCTCTCCGCTGGTGGAAGACAAATGAATCCTGCGCTGTTCGTAAGCCCTCAGAGATGTTCTTATGCGTAATAAACTGTGCAGTTATTTATGACTGTGTGTTTATTTGGGCTTGTGCATACTTGTGTGCGTTATGGCACGTAGACGTCATCACTTTATCTCTTTGTGCACTAAAAGGGGCTCTAAAGTAAATTCCTAGGGCTGAGCGTGTTCCCAAATGAGGGTTTATCCAATGTCACACACAGCTTGATTTATTACTCACTATAAAATC
>JAZGTI010001457.1:0-44415 GCA_036877585.1 Botia kubotai
GGTTAAATAAAATGGCAAATATTAACTGATTAAGCACAGCAGTGTGAATGTTGTGTTTGAGTCACATGATCTCAGGAGACACACATACTGTACAAGCTTGAAGTCTTGTAAGTTTCGATGTTAACATCATGTTTCTCTTCAGTGCCCTGTCTGTAAGTAAACACTGCCATGACCTTTGACCCCAAACAGATGACGCCCAGAATGTTTTTCAGGTGAAGCTCACAGAACGTGATGTTTTACCCCAATATCAAGCAAAAGAAACGAAATATTTAAAAGAATTTTCTGCATTGTGGCGTGATTTTCATGATTTTAAATCGTTATTATACAGTGAAACAAAAATGATGATATTTTAAAACCGTATTTAAATCAGAAAGGAAGTATGCAAGTATAGGATTCATTTTCCATTACACAAATGATCATTTCTGTTTTTAGTGGGTGAGTTTTGAGATTTACTCTTTCCTTGTTGATCACGGCATGTGAGCTTTATTCATTTGTGTCCCTTAAAAGAAGTGTTTTTGTTGAACAGAGAGAAGAAATGTTTCCAGGGAGCTGCCAGCAGCCGATTAACGTATAATTGTTTTAAACATAGCTCTCTAGTCAGCATCAGTTTCATCGCAACTCATCGTGGTTTGTTTATATTTCCAGTAAGTTAATTCTATAACTAGAGATCGAGATGATAAATTCACTTCAGTAAACATCTGTAATTTAGATTGTCTGTTTGTGTAACATTTGCATGTAAAACGTCACACAAACCTAAAACTGTACTTTAACTAAATGGGAGGGTTATTTTTCCAGCACTTACACTATCGCTACAGCTTGCCAGTAATATAAAGCACACGTTTTGTACGTCCAGAAAATCAGCTCACAGTAAGGAGAAATTTGTGAGATGCTAAGTGTGCTATTGTACTAGTTAAACACAGTTTGTGTTTAACTAACCTACAAAGTGCAGTTAACCGTCCAGTTTTAGAACAGAGCGTGACTGTATCGTTCGAATTCTGCACAACGCGTTTCTTTATTGTAGTAATTATACGTGAGAGATAATAAGACACACAAATATTCGGTGAGATTCGATCATGTTTGTTTTTGAACAATTAGGCCACCGCTGTCATGTGGTCATTCCTGTAGTCACCAAAAACGTTAAATAAAAAAATCAATCAAAAATAAATTAACATGATAAACATTGGATGCTAAAATCAAACTGAGGAGAGCAAAACCTCTCGTAACATTTGTACATTTGTGATTTTATTATAGATGTTGCGTACTTTGATTTGCTAAAATGTGAGATTATGAACGTCTTTATGCCTGTTACTTCATACTGTAAATATGAAACTCTTCACCAACGCACTGAATCAGAATGAATGAGACATTATTCTAAGGAAAAAAGAGAAATCCAAAAAAAGCACAATTGTGGATATAGTTATACAACGATGTACCCTTCCTTCATAACGTACCACTGGATATTTTTTTGGGTTGCTTTAATAAGAACGATATTAAAAACAAAACAGTTAAATTATAAAACGAGTAAATATTCCATTAAGTTAATAATAGATGTCCAAAACTATTGTTCAGACATCTTAAATTTTGTCCCTCTGAACACATTGCATAATTTAAAGTTGATATGGCTTTTATTGCGTCTCAGATCAGTACCATCTGCTACCTTATTATACATAAATTAAACTGAGGGATTATCATAGCCATAGTCAACTAGCTGACTCTACCACACATAAATTAAAAACATCACTTTCAGTGTTAAGAAATGTAAAAAGTACCAAGTTAGTATAAAAATATTCTGAGACGATAGTGTGGACATCTTCCTGCTGTGATGATTCCAACCAGCCGATTAAAGAAAAAGTTTAACCCAAAATTCTGTCATCATTTATTCCTAACTTGTGTTATTTCCTCGTTTGCGATTCGGCTTCTTTTGTGTTCCACAGAGACAGTCATTCAGTTTGGTAACATCGTGATCGCGAGTTTAGGTTGTTAGAACGTTTCTCTGACGTTTCCATTAAGTAACAGGAACAGTAAAAATGTTCAAAGAACATTCAAAATGTCCAGTTTTTTAGATGTTGTATTTACGTTATGGCTTGGTTATAAGAACGTTATTCAAACTTTTTGCATTTTGTAACGTTTTTAAAACGTTCCACTGTGAACTTAAAAATAACGTTTTTGATATACTTGACATATAACGTTAAAAAGGTTTAATGTTTTTAAGAGAATGTTTATTAAACTTTAAAAAAATGTATAGAGAACGTTAGCCAAAGTTTTTTAGAACGTTCCCTATTAGCTAGGGAGGTTGAGTAATTGATGACTTTATTTTTGGGTGAACTGTCCCTTTAAATTCAGCGACTGTTCTCTGATGTGGAATGTCAGATCAATTAGACTAACGCCGTAAGTCAATCCCTGTAGGGACCATTTGTTTCAGAACTCAAAACATCAGTGTAATCCAAAAACTACACTGCCACCGTTCAACATTGTACCTTTGTGTCCTCACAAGTGCTTCATGTTCCCTAGACATTTACAAATGCAACAATCCCTCGTACCACGTCCTTAAGGCTAACAGTGTTGTGTTAAGTCACAAACCAGCCGGTTTCAATATGGCCGCCAAACAGACTCGTCCATCCGACCGCTGGAGTTGAGCACAGTCGGTGAGCTGCTGTGGCTGCCGTCTGCTTCACCCCCGTCCGTCTGGTTGGGCAGGTTGGGATTGATGAGCGTGCTTCCGGTAGACGCACTAGTGCAGGGTGGGAGCATTCTAGAAGGGGATCGGTCTCCCCCCGGTACCATCGAGAATTGGTAGGACCCAGATGAGGCACCATAGTATAGATAGGGTGTGCTGCTGGTCTGGAAGGGTCCACTTTGGTTTTGGGTGGAGCCAGGGTAAGGTGGAGGCAGGTAGGTGTGGTAGTGGGTGGTAGGAGACATGCCCAGAGACATGCCAGAGGTGACTGGTGTGGGTGTGTAGGTGAAGGTTGCAGGGTAGTGCATCCTGGGACTGGAGAATCGGCTCTCTGTGAGGGAAGACAGACCAGGAAACTGACGTTCAAGTTGGCGCGGGTCGGCTGAGAACGGGCTGAGCTCTGATGTACCTGACAGAGAGAAAAGAGATTTCACAGTTACTAACATTCAGTGTGAATGTATCAGTGTTAGGGGGTAAATAACCACAGTAAAAAAATACTACTGAAATATTTTCCAGTAGTGTTTCACCAGTTTTCCTGTGTGGCATTTTAGATTTTTTTCTAGGAGAAAATAAATCGCGAAAATAAACATCATATCATTTAAGTAATATATTTAAAACATTAGTGCTCCTTTTAATAGCTTTAAATTCCTAGCATTTTGTTTTACTGTAATTATTTTCATGCTTTTTTAAGAGTCACTGATTATACATTTTGACAAAGTTTTGTGTTTCCTATCAACACTTAAAGTATTAAAATGACATTGTTAAATGAGACAGAAGAGGGCGCTGTCAAACTAACTTACCATACACAAAACTTTCATTGAAAACGAAACAAATTAAAGTTTGATGCACATGCTAATGTCTTCGTTTCTCCTCCTCCTAAAACAAGTGAGCATGAAAATACTTTAATTCAAATGATAATTCTGTTTATTATATAATACATACAAATAAATAGTCTGATATTCCAGGCCGTGGACGTGTCGCATGTTTGTAGAATGTGTACACGTTTGTATTCTAGCTTATCTATAAACATCAGTTTTTGTGTAGCAAAATGTTCTGGTGATGCATTTTAGATTTATAACAATACTCGTGTAATAAATAATCAAGCAACAAGAGAAACCGGCTCGTCTTCCGTGTCAAAGATGTAATTAACTTAAATCATAAACATTCATCAACTGCTTATTTGTGACGTCAATGATTCAGTAATTGAGTTCATTCAGGGCCACAAGCAGAATAATGCTGGAAACCGCCACAGGCTAGTAGAAGATCTCAATGCAAACAGAAGACTTCACTCGCAACAAACTCGCCGATGATGTGTTGTTGAAAGATTTGGAATTTTGCTTTGGGCTGTTTGTTTCTTCCGCATGTTCTCTGGGCTTTGCGCGTGAATGTTGTGTGTATATTCGTACTCACGTGCCCCAAACACACATCCCTGCATTTTTATGAATATCAAAGAGGAACGTCGGAATAAACTGGGGGCACACATGGAAACACTTAGAGGAGAAACAGTTTCCACAGGATGCATAATAAGCCATCTCAGATGTGGTGGCACGTCGGAGATTAGCCAAAGAGAAGGACTGATCTGCTCTCATAGAACCACAAGATTTCTTTAAATTATAACCCACTAATAGCCTGTGACTCCCAGAGCCTCACGAGACAGAATCCCACAGCAGCGTCCTCTCAAGTCTTCATGTCGCCACATCTGCCTGTTTCTGCACACTGCATTCATCACGCTGCAGATGCAGCCGCCTGCTAAATGAATGGCTAAAAACAGATAAACTCCTCCCCAGCTAACAGAGAACGTTTTTAGAACGTTCCCTAAAAGTTCTCTCAAAGTCACCAAAAGTAACAGTTTTGTGCAGTAATGCTATTAGAAGGTTTTCTAACATTATTTATCGTATCAATAAAAAAATTGTGTTATACTTAAGTAGAACTTCGTTCACTGAAGTAAAAACGTTCTCATAAACAAGCAATAATGTTAATACAACGTCTGAAAACTGGACGTTTTGAATGTTCCTAGAACTTTCAAAATAACATTTTTGTTACATTAGGGAAACATTCTTGCAACCTAAAAGTGTTAGCTGGGTCTTCTGTCCTCTGGAACCTGCTGCTGGGGTACAGTAGTTTTGAATGGCAACAAATGCATTGACTTCTGGTGTGTGAGCGACAGCTCGGCAAACGTTACAGAACATGTGTGGCCAATTAGAAGCAGATCGTCTCTCCACACGATCAGCGCTTGACATTTCAAACCAAACAAAAGAGACACTTCAGGAGGACAGAAGAGACTCACGTCACATTTCCAAAACATTGATAGAAAATCACATATACAACCTTCAATCAACCTTTCAGAAGCCTCTTCCTGCAGAAGACATTCGTGAAAATGAAGCCATTGTGCGATCGGGTCGTGCCAAACCTTTCTGGCTAAATGTAATATAACATCAATCACTCTGTGTGATGGGGGTCTAGTAGCCAAGACTCAAGGCTGGTACTCAAGCCATGAGCTATAACCAAGTGTTCTGTATGTTCCTTTGAATTACAGTGTTGGGTAAAGATTAAAAGACCTCTTTAATGCTCCAATAATCTCATGTCATTTACAAAGGAGTGCAACCAGTATAATAAAAAATGATTCTTTTGAGTATAAAAAGGTAAAAACACTTAAAAATAACATTTCAGAATAGGTTATATGATGTTAAAAAACTACTAGCGTTACTGCAAGAACTTCTTAATAACTTTGACAAAACTTTTAAGGAACGTTAGCTAACATTCTGAGAATGTTCTCTGTTAGAACAGGGGAGGAAGGACAGGGGCGTTAGGACCGAGAGGTGCGTGTGTCTCTTTGAGGAAAGAACAAAGGCTGACATCTCCAAGATGAAAGGAGGGTGAAATCTAAACTAATCAAACCCAACGAGGCAGCTGGCGCGGGTTCAAGCAGCGCCTATGAGCAGCCACACCGAAAAGTCCTTTAAACGCTTGTATTTGCTCCAGGCTCAAAGAAAACAGTTTGGGTGGGGAAAAAAAATCCAGTTCAGAAACCAACCTGGCAGAGAGTCAAACAGGTGTACGAAAGAAAACGTCCTCGCTATGTGTTTGTTTCAAAACGAACCCCAAAGGGCGGGTGTGCAAAATCTGCGGCCTGTTTAATTAATAAAGGCACGGTCACAGCAATCTGTTCCATAGTTTTGGACTGGAGAGCATTTACCTTTTGAAAACTGTGAGTCAGAAACTCTAGTCTGTGTTATTGTTTCTTTTCAAGTCCCTTCAAAAGAGAGCCGAGTTCAAAGACTCCATTGGACAGGACGGGGGATAGAGGAGATTCTTTCAAACGCTCCAGATTTTTAAAGGTGCTGTTTGTGGAAAGACATTTGCCCACGGCAACGCAACAAACGCTTACAAAGCAGAAAGTTACAGTTGGAAAAAAGCTTTGATTTGACTTCAGCGGAGAGAGCTGAGGAGTGTTTGGACAAATGTTCACGG
Organism: Botia kubotai; assembly: GCA_036877585.1. NCBI lineage: Eukaryota > Metazoa > Chordata > Actinopteri > Cypriniformes > Botiidae > Botia > Botia kubotai. The sequence continues at coordinate 6,149 of JAZGTI010001457.1, forward strand.
CTTAGCGATCAGCTGAGAAAGTAAACACAGAAACACTCACACACGTACAAAGATTCTCTTTCCATTAAACTCTCTGTCTGTATTTCACACGCCGAAAACAACACGTTTGGCTGAGGACTGGACAACAAGGACAAAGGGCAAAGGAAAACGTGCTTGCTCATTGGTCGCTGTAAAACCAACATGAAACAGTATTACTTTTGCAATGTGACTTCTTTCTGTTGCGGGATATTCAGTGAGATAAACAGGAGAACAGAACAGCAGGAATTAACTGGAGAGTGGAGGTGTCTATTTGACAGGTGGTTTGATGGGAGGGGCCAAACAAAGAGGGTTGTGATGTCAGCAAAACAGTCTTTTAAGAGGTACATCGAGTTTGATTACAAAGCAGAAAAATAACACACACAAATGAGGTCATTGTTCATAGGCTGTATTATTATCATAGTTATTAAAGCTCAGATCATTTGTTTTTGGAAGAATTTGATATTGAGATCTGACTTTAGACTGCAGACTGGTATCTTGGCACATCTGAGCTCAACAACACTATGAGACTGTTGGGAGATTTAAAGTCTTCGTATGATCTCAAGAGCAAGAACTGAGCTGCTAAAGAGATCTCAATTGTGATTCCCTTAAGTAACACTTTTGGGTTGTTAGTTTCCCTAATGTTTTCATTAAGTAACAGAAAGGTTAAAAATGTTATGGTGAATGTTCTAGGAACGTTCAAAACAACAATTGTTAAAGGTTAAATTAACATTATGTTTGGTTCTAAGAATTTAGAGAACATTAGCCAACTTTCTGAGAACGTTCCCTGTTCTGTGACGGGTCTTTCTGGAGTTCTGCAGCTGGTCGTGTTGGTTTACCTGAGAGGCGTCTTGGCACGTCGCTGATGCTGGGCAGGCCTGTGGCGCGGGTGGAGGACAGTGGGGTGGTGGAGTGGATGGAGGGTGATGTCATCTGACTCAGGTAGGGGGTGTAGGGCTGCTCGTAGGACCAGGGTGGAGATGACTGTGCCTGCCGTGGATCTGCAGGACAGATAAATGACAAACTACAGCCACTGACAAATCTGACCAATCGCATTCAAACACAATGACTATGGGTGTGACAGTGGTCTCTTCTATCAGTGACCGATATAAATACATTGGAAGAACATTTTACATTTATGTATTTGACAGACGCTTCATCCAAAGTGACTTACAGTGCATTTAAGCTATACATTTGATCAGTACGTATGTTCTCTCGGAATCGAACCCACAACCCTTGCACTGCTAACACAATGCTTTTACATTTTATGGTCCCACGGCTTCCACGGAAGATATTTAAACGTGAAAAATGTAAAGACATTTAGAATATATGTACAAATATTTATACCACTTTACTTGCTATAATTGTTATCAGGATGTGAGGAGATTTTAACGAGCCTAACAACTATATTTTGGAAAAACTCGCTTACCCTGCCTTTGATTGTACATTCTTTAGTTTATGTGACTTTTTTTGTTTTTAAAATTTTTTTGAATTGCTGTTGAACAGAATCTGGATTAATGAAGAAAAAGACGACACTGATTTTGCCTAAAGCATAAAAGGTCATGGCGTGTAAATAACAATCATAACAATATGGAGAGCGAGCCAAGAACAACTTCCTGTTTGTTTTCTACAGTATTCTAGTAAACATGATGGCCGCTCTGCAGGCTGGAGGAACTCCAAATGAACTGCAAACGTTGCACAAACGCTAAAGTTTGAACGTTTGAGAGTATGAAACCAAACAAATACGCCTGAAGTGTAGCAAAAACTAGCGGAAATATTTGGATATGATGGAATTAATAAAACAGCGCATCCAAAAATGAAAATTCTGTTATTATTTACTCACCCTCATGACGTTCCAAACATTTATCTTGCTATTTTTTTTTCCGTGGAACACCAGAAGTGAAAATACAATTTTGGATGTTCCTCACACAAACACTGTCCAGCTCCAAAAACCTTAAAAAACTAGTCCAAACAACTGATATTTCACTATGCTTCAACTCTTCTGAAACCGTACAGTAGCTCTGTGTTAGGAACAGACCAAAATCTAAACCTTTCGGCAGATAGTTCCCCCCTCCCTCACAACACATGGATATACTGTAGCATACAGTCCTGTGAACAACTTTAATGATGTTGTTGTTTTCATAGCTTGACAGTCACATCACATAAACAGGAAGGAAATTCCTGCTTTTGTGTTCCACAGAATAAAAACTGAATGCAGAGGTGAGAGTGAATAAATACATAATAATGGGAGTCAATAATGACAGAATGTTCAGTGGTTTGGTGAACTGTTGCTTTAAGGTGACAGGAGTAGCTTTATACAAACGACAAGAGGATCGAATCAAGCTGTGGACACTCTTGATTTTATTCTTTCATTCTTCCTTTCTCTTTCTTTTGATAGCTACTCATGCAAACAAAAACATCATGCGTGTAACAGATATCCACTGATTCACCTCTATTTCCTGTTGAAATCTGATTGAGGTCGGATTCACTCTGTACTACATAAACAGAAGTTTCCACGTCTTGCATCACACAGTCTGTGTCTCGCCCGCTCGGTGTGTTATCACCGCGGGTTTATCTTGAGTAAATCAGATCTAGACGCAGTGTTGAATAAACGTACCTGTTCTCCAAACACTGATGTTTGTACAGTACACAGGCTGCAGCCACTCGCCAGAATTCCAGAGCTGGCATTAAAGGTCACGCCAGTGGGAAGCCGTCGGGCTAAAACAGTTGCGTTAAAGGAAGAGGAAAATGCCACGGCCGGTTTACCTGAGATCTGAGTTTGGCCCTGCGGGTTGAAGGAGTTTGGTGTGGTGTTGAGAGACGACCGGGGACTCTGTGTTTGCATGGCAACCCTCATGGTGGTCTGGCGTAAACGCTCTAACTCACTCAGTCGCTCAGAGAACAGAGGGGCTTTAGGAGGATCCTCCAGTTTCTGTCTGTGTCCTAACAGATCATATTAGACAGAAATGACAGTTAATACATCTACTCTCTCTCCTAAAGCCTTTCACACATCGTTAGTTTCTGCTGTGGGTCTCTGGACTGGAAATGAAACCGTGATTTGTACTGCATCCAGTGTTTGCCTGCACAAATGGTACAGATTGTTGTGTGTGAGTGTACAAATCACCATTGACTGTATTTACATGAAGGCATTTTCTGTTTGGATGTTTTGGAGCTGTTTCACCTGTGTTTTGATATATTTTGCACTGCATTGTGTTTTAGGGTGAACAGAAATTTAAGCAGATAAAATGAACAGATGATGTGCTGGCAGAAATTACCAGTACATTTTCAGTTTTATTTTATTTTTTTAGTTTACAGCTATAGGGCAGAGGGGAAGATTCTTTCAGTGAATAATGACTTAACATTTTGGTCTGTTCCTCACACTTCATAAGAGGCATCATAAGAGTTGAGTGAATCAGTCGTATGTGTTACTTCTGTGTTGTTTAAAATGTTTTTTTCATTTCTTTCACACAGTCAAAAGTAACATGTTCCACAGAAAAACTAGAAGCGGCAGTCCGTAACTTTTGCCTCTCTAGCGCCATCTCTGTTTAAAACAAAAAATTGCAGCTTACGTTACATACTTTTCTTTATGTATGTTGAAGTCAAACAGACTTTTCCTGGGAATTTGGGAAATCATTATCAGAGACTGTTGTGAACCGGGGTAAGATAAGGAGATCGTGTTGAACACCGATCCACCACGTGCTTTCTCAAGAACTGATTTTTGTCCGTTTAAAACCAAAAAAGTGACGGATTGCAGCTTTAATTGACAAAAAAACTCATTATTGACAGACAAACAAATGTGTGTGTCTGATTTATGAGTGAAATGGTGTCATGCTAACCGTACAGAGCTTAGCCTGAGCTTTCACAACAGTGTGTCGCTTACAAGCGGAAGGGAGGTAAATCTGCTTTCACCTGTCCATACACGCAGCTGTTTTATACCCGGCGCTCATCCAGAAGAGTTCACAGGCAAATTACACAACTGCTGTATTTTTCTATTATTCTTATCAAGCTTACAACTATGTCTGTGAGTCATGACAAAAGAATGAGCCGTCCATGTTTATTCATTCAGTTCCCATAAAGCAGGACAGACCCAATCTCCCATCGTGAAAAAAGAGGACAAGTCACGCCATGCAACCCCCCCCCCGACCAATCACAAAACAACTCCGCCCCCCCATTTGTCGTACCAACCTTACGGCCGCGTACGAGTCTTTAGGAGTCAGATCGTCCCTCCTAAAGAACCAATCTGGCCCAGTTTCATTAGAACTTCTGTGTCAATACATGAGAAGAATACAAGTGAAAGAGGGACTCTGTAAGTAAAGGTTTTTTTTCTACTGGTGCGTCTAGCGCAATTGCTTCCTCTGACTGGCTGTAAAGTAAATCTCAAACAGAAGAAAAGAATCTCCAGCCAGCACTTGGCTGATCTCCAGCTGGCGGATGGGGAGCCGATGCTACCTCCAATCTCGCGAAACCTGATTGTGCTTGTGGAGTTAAGCTGAGCAAACAGACTTTGTGAGTCTTCATTCAGAGGTTGATGTGGGCCGCACACAAGAGCACTCGGGGTTTGAGAGCGTCAGTAATTCTCTGAAAGTGTTCCTGTAAAACACACTCCATTCCCCAGCTGCTGAAACTGGGAGGTAAATTCCTTTCATTTGAGCGGGTGACATGAATTCACCCGTGTCGTGATACAGGTGACGTGGAACAGTGCCCAGCCAACAGGGAATGTTCTCACAGCGTTGGCCAACGTTCTCTAAAAGTTTTGCAGTGGTTTTGCAAAAGTCAAACAAAGCATTGGAGTGACATTAGTAAAAATTTTTTACATTCAAAAATGTTAGTTGTTAGTGGAACGTTTTAAAAACATTACAGAATAAAAAACATTTAAATAACGTTGTCATAAAAAAACAGGATGTTTTGAACGTTCCCAGAACATTCAAAATAATATTTGTAATGTTTTTGTTACTTGGGAAAATGTTCTTACAACCTAAAATTGTTAGCTGGATATTTGCCAATATTCCCCGAATTGAATTTTATGAAAGATATAAAACCGCGACAGGCGTAATGTTGCTGCAGCCATAAACATCACTGCAGGATTATATAATACAGACCTCAGAGCTGAACGTATAAAACACCGTATAACATACAGCCCTGTTTGATGGGGCTGAATGGGACTCGGCTGTGTAGACATCTCTATAACTTTGTCTCAGATACGTCTCTTAGAATTCATTACGAGAAATAAAGAATATGACAGCTACAACATGAGGAGACCATGTGAGATTACTGGGGTCTTTCTCAAGAGAAACGAGTGATGCAGAAGATACATGCAAAAGTCTCATTTTTATCTCCATTTGATCTCATCACCGTCTAGGAGAAACAACTGAGATCTCATATGCGACTTTTCTTCCTGGACTTACCTAAGAAAGCATGTGTGACTGAAACATTTACATTTACATTACATTTACATTTAGTCATTTAGCTGACGCTTTTATCCAAAGCGACTTACAAATGAGGAGGATTTATTAAACCTGATCAATCATGTGCATTACTGTAATCTCTGTGTAATGAACATGCTGTGAGTGCAGTGGCAGAGCACTAAAGCAGATGACTTCTGGATCTGAGGTCCACGACTACATTTTCCAGAATAAAGAATGTATAATGATTCAGCTGGAACAAAGGAAAATCCCCAGCGCTCATATCCTGTGACATGCCGAACTTACATTTACATTAGTGCCAAAAACATCTGTCAACAACAGAGCTCAAGCAGTCAGATTTATCTCCAATAAAGCTCCAAAAAAAGACCCTGTAATGCCAAAAATTCAGAACATTAGCAAAATAATCCAAGACAAAGGAAAAAGTTTTGATTTGAAAAATAGCACTTTGGTTTCTGAAGACAACGTCCCAGCAATGTCCCAGAGAACGTTCTCAGAACACTGGCTAACGTTCTACAAAAGGTCTCTCAAAGTTATCAAAAAATGTTGCAGTATTGTTAGGAGAACGTATATATACCACATATCAAAATATTCCTAAATTGTTAGTGTAATTGTTTTCAAAAAACGTTTTTGTTTTTAATTATTAAGCGATAATTAAAAGGTGTTTTTATATTATTCTCATAACCAAGTAACACCTTTAACGTCTAAATTGGACGTTGTGAACGCTCCTAGAGCATTCAACATAACGTTTTCGTTACGTAATGGAAATGTTGGGGAAACATTTAAAATCTAATATTGTTAGCTGGGCTGTTACTAGCACATGCAAAACAACCCGATCTCAGCCGAGGGAACAGCTTGCTAAGAAATTCCTAAAGTACAAAATATCCATCCCCAAAGAGTCCATCCCAAACCTCTGTCGTATTCTATTTAGATGTGGCTTAGGGGTCCCTCCATACTGCATTTTTGGGCATCATCTGTGGGTCACATGTTAAAGTTTAATACTTAGGGTTCATACTTTGTTCAAACGTATTGTCTTGGCAAACGCCTCTAAAATGCTACAGGGCAGTCACAACATTAGCAGCAGCCTACAATGAAATCTGTTTAAGCTTTCTGTTTTTGTGCAAAAACTCCCTTTGACAGTAAATAATATGGGTGTATTTATAGTATGTCGCTGGCAAATCTCCTCGCTGCATTTTAAATGGCAATATGATCACGCTGTGACCCGCAGTAACACCCGCGCTCGTTCAACATCGGCACGCTTTCAACATCAAGCATCAGGCGGTGCTTCGAAACGCATCAATCACGGCGTCGCGAGGAAATAACACGCGTGAGAGAAGAACGAGATACATTCATCCGTCTAGATTTCATTTCTTTAATAGCCCTGCGCGGAGAGCAGCGCTCTACAGAATGAAACAATGCCTTATTTTACACAGAGCCTCCCGCAAAATTAGCCAGAAAAAAGGTTTTTAAGGACAGGATGAGGCAGAAGTACAGAGAGAGAGAGAGAAAGAGAGGGAGAGAGAGGGAGAAATGGAGAAAGCTGCCGGCAGCCAAGCAGCACTGGAGTCTCGCCAGTTGCTTGTGTGGTCCCTGTGTTACTGGCTTCAGGAAGTGAACTGCGCCAAGAAGGGGCACGTGTGCTACTAGAGCACACATCCAGGGGACTGTTGCACACCATTTAGACAAACACGCGAACATTTCACGCGAGTTCTGCGCGTATCGTGTGTGAAAATTATTTCACTTAGATAATCAATTCAAATAAATACTTTTCTTTCCGATTGAAATTTAAGAATGAGTGAGTTAGCGCTCTCAGTGGTGAGCTTGGTGTAAAGAGGCTGTTACGAATATAAAGCTGTAAAGAGCTAGTTTGGCATGCAAATGGTGCTATACGTTTGCTAGCATCAGTTCCACTGCAGTAGAAAAAATCTGCCACTATCAATCCCACAATCCACCTGTGGAGTCTGATGCGCTTCCCTCCAAATGTATTGAAAATGCTCGCACACCTTCACTCAGAAGGCACCAGAGGAAACATGGTGTTTTTAAAAAGCTTCTTGCTGTTAACCCTGTAACACCTTTGATAAAGTCAAGACAGCAGTAAAAGTGTGTCTAACAGAAAGAGACGAGCTGCCCACAGCTGCCCACATTTAATACAGCTATTAACTGCTATGGTATGACAAACGCCTGGAAGTATCTTCTAAACATTTGTCTCCCGTGTATCATAAATGCAACATAGACAGTCAGTCTATATGTCTCTCTACTGAAGAGTGATGCCAGAATTCTCCTCTGTTGAAAGTGATCTGTGCATCTATCATGAGATTATTTGGAGTGGAAATCCACACACATATTTGAGAAGCAGCCAGTAACTGGTCAGCTGGCTTCTGTCTCTTCAACAGTAACACAGTTGAGATGAATGTATTTAGCTCAGAAATACAAGTTTACATTGCTGATTTATTATATATATATATATATATATATATATATAACAATTTTAACCAAAATAACATATAAATATATTTGTAAACACAACTTAACTATACTTGTCATATGTTATTCACTTTATATATTTTTCAAAATCTGTGGATAGATTTTAGAAGTAAAAGTGCTCATGTATTGGAAAATGTTTTTTAAACTGTCTGTCTGCTGTCATTAAAACAAGCCTGACGTTCTTCTCTGCCAGCAGCTACAGTCAGTTGTCTTATGTGCACGTCTCATTTGGATGTGTCTCATTTGGAAGTACTGTACGCATTCTGTGTGTGTGTGTGTGTGTGTGTGTGTGTACCTGTCTGGACATGCAGAACTACATTCAAAGTCCTACAGCGTCTACACGCAAACCACAACGTTAACCATTTGACATCAGTACTAAATTTTGTGCAACATACTGATGGTCAAAAGCTGTTATGCAAAACTGTTAATCTGAGGCGGCACATCTCTGAAACTGAGCCGAATGCTACAGAAATGAAATTATTCGAGTTGCGAAAGCTGCGTTAAAAGAAAAGTTGTGGTTTTATTATGTATTCAAATTTTCAGCTTAAAGGGAGAGTTCACCCAAAAACGAAATTAAAGTAAATGATGGAAGAACTTTCATTTTTGGTGAACTGTCACTTTAAGTTGAGTTTCTGATTCATAAGTGTATTATTTTTGTTCCAGTACAGTTTTATCTGCATGATAAAACAATGTGCTGTCCTTCTCGGACTGACGCACAGATGTTGGTGTTTCTGTTCAAGCGTCTGGCTGCAGCTATGCTGAAGTTCTGCGTGAGACAACAGCTCTTTCTCAATCGTCTGCATGGCAGTCAAAACACAGCGTCAGGGATAATCTTGGCAAATCCCCGTTCAGAAACAGAGGGTGTTTTTCATCCCTCTAATGTAATGTGGCATTAATCAGGAGGGCCAGCATGGGCACAGCAGGAAACCTTGAGATGTATTCTTCATTTCACATGCACACAATTGCATGGATTTGCCATTATAAATACACTACATCTGGATTGTGCTTACAAATTGAGCTTAAAATACTTTTCTTTCAAATACTTTTCAGGAACTTTGCAGTAACAATTGACTGTAGCACTGCATTGACTTGGCTAAAGGTAGGGTAGCAATTTCAGAGAGGCTAGCAATAGTAAACTAACTTTAAAAGCATAAGATCTCACCAAAGGCAAGCAGGACCAAATGCAATGATTGGATGAACGTTATATGGTATTGTGCCTTAAGACGTATATATATATATATATTTACACACACACATATATATATGAGATATATATATATAAGATTTTAACACTTGCTACAGGAAATGTCAGTGGTGCTTTTGGTCCTTGTGTGTGAACAATGTGATGTTTGTCTTAACACACACCAGTAATTAAATAGAATACCAGTGAATAAATAATCCGTCTGTTCTTCTCCAGGACAGACAGCATAAACCAACATGAAACGGTTTTGATAGATTCACTCCACATGTCTGCGCTTCACTGCGCAGACTTTATAAACTTCACGCTTGGTGTACAAAGTCTGTTCGAATAAAATGATGGTGTTTTATGTGAAATAACGAGAATGAATTGAGACGAGATCTTTGAAGATTTCGATTTATGAAGAAAATGTGAGTTGTTCTTGCCCATGCAAAATTCACTGCCACGATGTCAGAGGATTCAAAATGGTTTCTCAGCTAAGAGGGAACGTTCTCAGAACGTTGGCTGATGTTGTCTAAAAGATCTCAAAAGTTATCAGGCCAACAAAGCAAACACAGTGCTGTGGGTTTATTTAACAGTTATGCTGGTCTTAGCAAGCAGCTCTAATGGCTGTGTATTGATTCTCTGTGTGTTTGTTCTCTGTTTCAGGCTTATAAGTCTGTCTTTCACATGTCAAGCCCACCAACAAATCAGCCCTGAAGGATCAGATGTCCCTCTAGCTCTCAAGAATGCTGCTATTATGATAGTTTGCAGGCAGCGCTGGCAGTCAAGGTGGTAAAACCAACATGGGTCCCTCTCAAAAGGTCTTAGCTGCCCTTCCCCGTCTATTAGTCAAAATTACTCTTAATAACCACAGTTACACAAGACCCAGTGCTCAATTACAGCGGTGTGTGGTTCACACACACACGTGGCTCTGTGCGCCGAGACTAACCGCACGCATGAGCAGCCACACACAACAGCGTAACCAAGAAACCAACATGGGACCGTAATGCGAGCATGGTGCACCTTTATGATGTCATCATGAAGGACAGTGACATCACAATGACATCACAATGCATTCAATTTGCGTGAGGCGTTTGCTCGTGCATGTTATGGTGTTGTGGTGTGGTTGCCTTAGCAAGCACCATTAATTGAAAAAAGGCCTGTAAGCTATATATAGAGCAGTCAGATGTCTGAGCTCTGAAATACATGACCATCGTCCGCCTCAGAAGTCTTGATTTGCTGGGAAATAAATGCACATGTGTGTCTTGGCTCTCATTGGTTAACGGTATTTGCATCAGTCTCCAGCTGAATTTCATAATGAATATTTTCTTTACGAATGACTAGACACTGGAGAGTTTCATGTGCTCGAGTCATATCTGCAGTTTCTCAATAATTTAAACAGTTTGGGCAACGTGTCGAATGCCTTAGCAACAACGCAAACACAAACAGTATGTAGCTTGACGGCTAACACAATGACCTCGAGCAACTGCAGTAACACATTCAGTAGTTCAGATCTCTTCTGAAAATGAAAGATCTCAGAGACGAGATGTGAAAGATCTGAGCTCACATGGACCAAAACCAGACAACACAAAACATCTCTCCTCAAATCATCCCGGCATCAAATGATCTGATGAAGCTGTTGTTTGTGAACAGTTTTTATTTCTCTTGAGAAGTTTTAGACCATCAAGATTTAAACATGTGAGAAAGTTGTAAAGTTAAATGAAACATAATTGACAGCTCCCATATGTGTCTCTCTCTCTCTCTAACTCTCTGTATGTCTCTTTCTGTATGTCTCGCTCTCTCTTTCTGTATGTCTCTCTCTGTCTCTCTCTCTCTCTCTCCATCTGACTCTCTGTATGTCTCTCTCTCTGTCTAAGTCTCCCCTCTCTCTCTCTTTTTCTTTTTCTCTCTCCATGTCTCTCTCTCTCTCTCTGGAGGAATGTGTAAACAGGCAGGCAGGGGCAGCTACACAACACACTGGCAAGCTGTTGCTCAACTCAAAATGCCTTTGAATGTGTCATTTCCTGTCTGGCCACCTGCCCTCCGCTCAGAAACAGCAAACATGCAGATCAGAAATAGACTCACAGACCTCAACTGTTATTTCCTCACGAATAAATGCTTTACCAGCCGTTACATTTAATATAAGACTCAAGCAAACCTCAGAATCAATGTGACATTTCACCTTCATCAGTTTGTCTTCACAAGGTTTTTTTAACCGATGAAAACGCGCTATGTGTTCTTTCAGGTGATCTGTCCAATCACGTGGCTTGATTCAGGTACTGGATGTGTTTCGCAGTCTGATCAATGAAATTGATTCCCGCTGTGTATTTCTTCATGTTCAATATCCCGTTTCACTCAGAAACAAACATCTGATTACGGAGGTAAATAGTTTCACAAACTGCGGCCCAACTGTTTACGGTTGCCAAGCAACACTGCCATTTCCTTTAAAGCCCCTTTAAGACCTCCACTGTACTTGTGTTACTCATTCTATAAGTCTGCAACCTCGAAAAGAATAAATAAACAGACAAATGTTTCTGTTTAGACCAACAGAAGCCACGTTTGGAAGTCATCTACTGCTGTTTTTCCTGATAAAACACACACACACACTGAAAGACTCCACACATCAGACATGGCAGAGGCTGCGATTCATTCAGTCATGATCACACACTGGCATACAAGTGCCTCCAAAACGCTCCTGCCAGATGTGTTGAGTGAAAGAGAAGCAAAGACAGTGAAGAAAATGATATTGTTGATTTGGCCGCCAGAACGTTACATGAATGTGTCTGTGAGCACAAGGCCAGTGGCGACAGCTGTGTGCCAGGCAGGCTGGCATCACCTTCTTACAAACGTGCCAGTGAAACGTGCCAAAGCTGGTCTACAGCATCGTGTGTGTGATGTGCATGACGACGCAAGAGGTAATTAATCTAGAGAAACAGTGAACGAGCGACTGGCAATACTAAATGACATATACACAGAAGCGTTTGCTTCACAGAGGAACACAAAACAAATGAATTACGCTTTGTTTACTTTTCAGAAGAAAATATGAGAGCAAAAGTTACAGCTGTAATGCTAGCTTAGCTAACAGGAAACATTCCTACAACAACAGCTAATGTTGTCTAAACGTTCTCTCAAAGTTTGTTATCAAAAGTTCTCGCAGTAACAGTAATACAAGATTTTAAACACTATTAATTATCATATAGTAAAACATTAATCTTAAGTTGTTAGTTAAACAATTTTAAAACATTAAACGGAATTAAATGTTTGAATTATGTTTCAATAACGTTTTAATAATGTTATTCAAGCAATATGTTCCTAATGTTCCATAATGTTCCTAGAACTTTAAAAACATGTTTTTAATATTTTTGTTACTTATTGAAAACGTTAGGGAAACAAGCTTAAAATTGGGAGGGTGTTGTGGCTGGTGACAGGGTTTTGTCAATGTATTTTCACCCATTCCTGGTTTTCCTGGTGAAAAGGATCAGATAGCTACAAATGTTCTCCTCAATAACAATGTGAGGAATCATAGCACAATATCTTAACATCTAATATTATGAGGTTCAGCTCGGTCTCAGTAAACACCACACATAATGAAACAGGGTTTTGATTTCCTTTACAGCTTGATGTCAAACTACGAAACCTTTGAGTAATTTCATAACGGAGTACAAACAACCCAGTTTGCATAACCCATAATCATGAGAAACATCTGTCGGTCAACAGTTACAGTTAACAGAATCCGCTCCAATTCTATTCGATTAGCTCGCCACAAAAGGTCGTCTTTTGAAAACCTTTGGCCGTAATGTCAGACTGCAACAGGCTTTAATATAAACACAAACTGAAGAAAGTCCAGCAGTGTACGATCTTTTGTTTCATTTTTGCCCACATGAAAGTCATTCTCGACAGCTTGTGTGTATTTACGGGTTCAGGGGCCCAGTGTGAAAGTTCAAATTTGGCAGAGTCTTCTAACAGTAGTTTTTTCAGGTATTAAAAGGAACTGAGAATTGAAAGGCTGCGTCGAGGGCGTTCAGTGAGAGCTGCATCTCCTCTGCTGTGTCTACAAGTCCAGACATCAATTCCAGAAGTCGCTTTTTGGTAATTGAAGGATAACGGGAGATTTCTGCCGGATCAGGTTCCTCCGAGACAGAGGAAAGGCAGTTTCTCTTTCTTGTGACATGTTTCTGTTTAATGTTTCGGCATAACAAAGCAAAGACTTTAAAGAGTCGCTCTGTGTGAGAAGAACATCGAGATGGTTCTCATAAACCGAGTTAATCTCCTAATGACCTCACGTAAATCAATAAACTGTTTGGATTTTGTTCGCCCTCGTCCGGAAATATATCCTGACCTTTAATTTAACCCTGTAATCTAAGGTTAGTCTTTGTTAGAAATGTAGATAATTATTTCTGTGATTTATATGAAAAGCGTACAAACAGACTAATACTACCACATCTGCAGTATGTGTGTTCATTTTCTGTGTGTATGTGGCAATTAAACAAATAAAAGAAGTTGTAATACAGATGGAAAATAATTGATAATGCTATTAAAAACATAGTATGTGCACATTGTGCGTTAAGCAACATGCTAGTGTTCAGTTCCTAACAGTCACTGAACATTCAGTCTTGTTGCAGAGCGCAGGGTCAAAGTTCAAGGGCCTGGCATGGGCGCGCGCCTTCAAGAACATGTTGACGGACAGACACAAGCGGTCAAAGCGCTCAACATTTTCACAAGTCAAGCCGCCTTGACAGCACGTGTTTGTGTTTGCCTCTCGCGAAACCCTTTCTGCTCCTCAAAGAAGCTCTTTGTGCATTCAGACCCGCTGAATCCGGTTTTTAAAACAGTACGCTAACACAATCCATGCATTAATTCATGCATCAGGCCACGCGTCCCCTCCCACCTCTTGGCAGAGCGAGTGGTACGCGATGCCAGAGGTGGCGACGCGATTCATTACCGCTCTGTGGATGTGGAAGGTCTCTGCGTGGAGCAGACAACTGCAGCGTGGAGATCTCCAAATGAGGGTGGGCAACTTCAAAGCGGGGCGGGAGCTCTAAAATGGGGCGTGGCTTTCTACCATTGTAGATAGATATATCGCACCCAAGTGGGTGGTACCTTTTTGGAGGTACCACCCACTTTTATAGTTCACATGCTGTTTTGGAGAGCTCCGGTCTGCAGTTTTCTCTACAGATCTGTGTGTGATGATCATGTGATGTGTGATATTTGGTGTGGTACTCACTTCGTGGCTCTCGCGGTCCGTCCACAGTGACCTTTATGGCTCGGTGGTAAGTTGCCACTTGGGGAGGGTTTGTGAATACAGTGATTGTCAGTGTGAAGCTCTTTCCTGCAAAACACAAAAAGGTTCAAACCCGATTAATCCGCAGCACAATGTGTCGCATTCATTTCGCATCAGTCATTTGCATTTCTGCGCGTCTGATGGCGATGACTGTGGGACTTAAACTGCGAGCGATTGAAAAGGTCTCAGCGCAACGGACAATAAAGGAATGAAATTGAAAAATGACCCTTTCTGAGGCCTAGAACTGGGTCATCAGAAATCATACACACATAAAAATTGTAATTCAATTACAAACAACAGCGCAATATAAATCTGCTGACTTACAGACATTGATTAGAAACATATAAATACTGTATTTTATAAGTTTATGATGAAATATTTAGATATAACAGTATATTGTGAGAGTATGGAGACGTTTTAGTTTATGTCACTTGCAATGCATCATGGGTAGTGAGCATCTTTTTTGATTAATGGACAAACAACAGTTTTTTTAATTGTTGGATGAGCCTTACAGATACTTATCTCATTGTTAAATTAAAGTGTTTCAGTGTTTTCAACTGAATGGGTGTGAATTTGAGATCCTGTGGTCACTTATCTTTCACCTTACGAGACCTTTAACTGAGCTGCTGGACAATTTCCAGTGCTACACTTTGCCTATAAATATGTCAAATCCTCAAAGTGCATAAAATGCGAGTTGCATGTACATTTATTTTAATGCAAGGCAGGCCACGACATGTTATTTTAAATGCATCGGTGGTAGAGCTGCAGTCATGCTAAGGAAGTAGCACTTTCTGTCAGTAGCAACAGGAAAAACTAAAATACTTCTAATGAGGCAAAATCTGCAGTGTAATGTGCAAACTATGCTGTGAAGTGAGGCATGACACGTTCTGAGCTGCAATCTTCCGGTAAGAATAAAACAGGAAGAGGTGGGTGGCTGACACAGATCTGGAGGCAGCTACACTTGGCTTAGCTCACAGTCTGTATCGCGCCTCTTTGGTCTTCTCCAAAACTATGATGAATTCACAAAATTTTGGTATGTGAAAAGTTCTCACAGCACATTTTTAAACACATCAGAGATGCAAACTAACAGTTTTCACTTTGTGTGTGTGTGTGTTTGTGTGTGTGTACATAAACGTCATATATATATATATATATATATATATTATATACACACACTATATAAAATCTCTATGTTTATCTCAATGTTTACTTTGCGGAGGCATCACATATTCATCAGAAAATGTACAAATCTAGTTTAATGTGTTGCTATATTTCAGCATATAATGTGTTGAGCAACACATTGTATAGCGGTTGTGTATTTCTCATGTCCATGCGTTCATTAGAACTAGTTAACAGAAGTTTACAGTGAATGTTAAGCAACATTTAACATTCTCACTGTCGTGCTGCAGTAATTATTCCTCTTTTCCCCCACAGGAATCTGTCCATAAGGCCCCTGACGTGCATGTGGTGAGGAGCCAGCAGACCCACCCGAGCCCATCCCAGTGAGCTAATACCAAACCACGGCCCCGCCCGGCAGCTAACCGCGCCACTAACCCGGGCATCTGCCAGCTAGCCAACGCTCGCTGTCCGGCAACTAAAAATATCTGATTGCTTAAAATGCGAGCGCAGTGTTTCTGTCTGTAATGGTTTCTTAAACAAAATGGGAAAGATTCCGTGTGATTTGCATAATTGTCTGATCAACACTCAAACCCTTTTTCGGGGATCTAGGATAAACATGCAGCCCTGGCTTTGCCATGTTGTACATCAGCTGTACACCAGCGTATCCAAATTCATTTTTAAATATTTGGGCACGGTACCCATAAAAAAGTGGGTTTCTCAATAACGTTATTGTTAAAGCTGCAATCTGTAATGTTTGTCTCTCTACCGCCATCTCTGTTTGAAACATCAAATTGCAGGTTGCTTTACAGAATTTTCTTTATGTATATTGAACACAATTGAAGCCAAACAGATATTTCCCTGGAAATCAGACTCGACATATCGAATAGAAATCATGATTATAAACTTACTGTTGTGAATCGGGGTAAGATAGGGAGATGGTGTTGAACACCGATCTGTTGTGTACTTGCTCTAAAACTGATCTTTGCTCATTTTAAACTCTTTAGGTTGCAGCTTTAAATGCATCATGTTTTGCCTCAGGAAACAGAATTGCTGAAGGTAATTCATGAAGCGCGATTTTTCCTGACATGTCATTTGTTTGATTGTGGTCGATCATATTCTAATCTGACTCATCGCACGGCGTATCGTTTTCCATATTTAATTTCCTTATGCTGCGCTGTCTTCTCCCTGACTTCCTCTTTAAGATCTCGTCTCACAGATAGAAGAAATTTAAGCCTGTGGAGGTGTGGGTCTCCATGCGGGCCAGAGCCCGGCTCACTCTGACAGCTGTGAGGAGATAACACGGATGCACACACACACTGTAAGTGTGTCGGGAGGGTGTGTGTGAGCACATGCAATATTGCAGGAATACCAGTGGCTGCGGGATCGTGGCTGAAAATCGCATGTTTATATGCACAAATGTCAAAGGACAGACATTATGATTTTCTATAGGCCACATAAATTAATCAACCTCATTCTGGTTTTTAAATGACAGTGATTACGAGGAAACCTTTCATTATATTTGGCACACTTTCATCCAACTTATAGTGCATTCCATTCTATACATTTAATCCCTGTGTGTGTTCCTTGAGATTCAAACCCACAACCTTTTGTGCTGCCGACACAATGCTCTACCCGTTGAGCTACAGGAACCAGTTGAGCTAAAGTGGCGCTTCTTAAAGCGCCTGCAGCTGTTTAAAGTGTTGAGCATGTTAAATCTGCAGTTCATGCGAGGGATTCCCTCCTGCACACATTGTTCTTTATGTTCTTTATTTCAAGTGCCTGCATGGATTACAAGGGCAAGTCTAGACCGCATGCCCGAGTATATGCAGCCTACAGCGGCAGACGAGCAACGTCTGCTTCTCTTCAAAGATCTGCGTTTGAATGGCTTCTTCCGACAGGATCACAAGAGCTGGATTTCTGCACCGACAATAATTGAAACCATATCAAAAGCAGCATTCATCTACACATGACCTGTGAGCCACATTCACGGCTGAAAGAGTCTTTGGTGTGTGGAGGATTTATAAAACACACACACACACACACACAACGACATGCTAGTGATCACGAATATACAAGCGTTACATGCCGTCTGAAATACTGACGTCCAGCTTTTTTTAAAACACTCCTTCTCTCGTCATTCTTGTGAGCGTTAAATGTGCTGATGTGATTCTTTGTAATTCTGTTTCAGTGCATTTTCTGTTTGAAAAATCCCAACACTATAATATTTTCCATATGAATATATTCCATATGAAATGATGCAATTTTACATGTTTGCATTTGGCAGATATTTTTAAAATCGAACCCATTTTCATCAAGTTAGCTCTAGGAATGTTATATTAATTTGTTATGGTTCATTTGTTATTTTGGGTAAGGACATTATATCTATACACACTCAAATAAATATTGCTGTTTATCTTTTCTAGGTATTTGGAGTAAGATGTGATTCACAGTCGACTGGGATCATTCACTGCGTGCAGACATTTTATTTCTGACAAGTTATTTACTGTCGACTAAACGTCTTGCGTGATTTTACCCTTTTCAGTGTTCAGGCAGAGCAAACGCACCAGCGAGTGGAGAACAAATGTAATTAAAGTAAGACCACCAACCTCTTCCACTCCTGCCAACAAATCTCAGGTCGTTGAAACGCGCCACCTGATTCTTTATGACAGCAGAGGCGTTTCGAAGTTCTGCCGAGTAGTTCTCATCATTTCCTGCCATCACAGTCACGACGGTGCCATCAGGAACATCTCCCAGTGAAACCACCTGAACAGAAGAACATGCTGTCAGTCTGTATTTTAACACACTCAGCATTTCACAGCATTTTCACAACTCTTCATTTCAACACCAGGCCTCTGTGCCTCACTGAAGCACAACCCACTGACCTGAGATATACAAACTCAGCCAATTAAACCGCAAATAACTCGCTTAAAAATGACAGATTATTCCTAAACAAAGGTTTCAGTTTAGATGATTCCACAGAAATTGCTCAGAAACATCGGCGCAGTGTGCAGTCACTGTATGTCCACTGTGTAACTCAGAAACTGTCCATTCATGGTCACAATATTAATGCTTGATTTAATCATAAAAATAAGCACAGAATCTTGTGTATTAAACAGACTGAAAATATTGAAAAAAAACTCGATTTTCCGTTTTCTCTCATTTGTTTACACTTCATGTCACGTTCAACTACGACACGATCATTTATGTTATATTTGAATGTGACGCTATTGAAAAACAAACAAAAATACATTTACGTATTTATTTTATTTAGTAAATAAAAAAGTGAATTAAATAAAGGAAAGGCTCAACAATTCCTAAGCACTGGTTTGTTATTTTGTGCTTATTTGTTATATATATATTTTTAAATATACAGCTAAATAAAAATAAATGAATAGCATAAAGCGTCAGATTAAACCAGTCCAGTTAGACGTTCTTTAAGTCAACATGGATCGGAAAAAGTTCTTCAGTTTTACAACATTAAATTAAACGGGTTTCACGCTTGTCACAAGCACGTTTACAGAACAGGTCAAGAAAAATAAAATCACCTTTACAATGACTTCAGTACAGCGCTTGTACTAAACACTGTGTGTTTGCGTCAAGTATTATTAGCTGTGTGTTATTTCGGACGTCTGATTAAATATGCATGTTTGTATCCATGAATAGCTTCAATCTATCGGATTTCGCTTCGCTTCTCATTTTAAACAGTTACATCTAAACAACCACAAATCTAAACATATGTACAATTAATACAAAAGGGGTTTTTACTTTATAAAGTCGTAAATACGTTTAATCAATCAATAAATCGATAAGAAAGATAATTATTAAAGATATAAAAATACTGAACAGATGAAACGTCACGTACATTTAAAAACCTGAAAATGTCATTTTGATTATTTATGCTACACACTCTATAAAACACTTAAATTTCATGTAGCTGTTTAAATATATGTATAACATACACGAACCGAACTGCATTGATGGTTAAGATACGTATTATATCACGTGTGCATAGAAACTTTTTTGTTTTACATTTTTAATCGGTTAAATGTAAGAAAAATGTTTTAATATTAATCTGGTCATAACGTGATTCTTACCTTAAACGCCACCGGAAGGGTTTTGTTACACCTCCAATGGGACGGCAGCACTGAGCACAGAAAGTTGGGGCTGTCGGTCCGGACGAGCTCGGCGGGGTGATCCGCGATGATCTCCACCATCGTTCGGTTGTCGTGCTGTCTGAGTCTCGGCACCGCCGCGTTCGTCTCCTGCTGCGCATCGCTCATCTTCCCCGTCACGGGCTGAAGGCTGCTGGACGGCGGGCTGAACCTGCGGCTGGTGCTCGGATCTACCGGAATGCGCATCACAACAATGTCAGCAAAAGTAAGAAAACCTCAGACAAGCTCTGCAGTCGACCAGCCTCGTCTTATTAAACTGTATGTAGATGTTTAGATCAAGTCTTAGGCTTAAATGTGTGTTTCCAAAAGCCGAAAAGTTGTGTGAAGTTAGTTCACCTCCGGCTTTACGCGCAACGGTGAGGTGCGCTCGTACAGATAAATGTATTAAAAATAAACGCGCAGGATCTTCCGTTTTGGCTCGTCGGAATCGCACGTATCATTTACGAGCCATTTTCGCTTTTCCACGATTAAAGATTTCCGTCAGAAACTTCAAAGTCCGGAGTTAAAAAACGAAGTCTGCGCATTACGCGCACGGAGAGTTTACCGCAGCAAACGTGCCATAATACGAGAAAGTATAAATTAAAGAGCGCTAGTTCAGTTTTGTAAAAGTCCCCAAGACTCGTCTTTTTCTCTGCGCGGTCGTTGTAAAGGGTTAAAAAGGTGATCCCGAAGGCTGTGGTTAGCTAGATGAAGGCGATGGAAAGCCGCAGTGTTTTGTCTCGTTGTGTGGTTTGTCTGAGGAGGCAGGGACTTCGGTGAGCTCAGGTTTTGTGGTTTATATATATATGCACAAGCGGGTGGATTATTATGCTGATGAGTTTTGAGCACGTCACGTCTCCAAACACCGGCTCGTGTCCACGGCATCAAAATAACGAGCAATTCGGTTTTTTGATATAAGTTGTAAACTATTCTGTCTTTTTAACGAATCCAGGAAACGATACACGGAGACCTCGTTGGTAAATTATACAGCGCAGTACTGTATATCACAGAGCCTCATGTGATGTATGTATTCGGTATAAAGAAAGGAAAAACAAAAGACGCAAACAGATGCATTAAAGGCTAGGAAAGGTTATGAAAGACGTCTTATTATGGCAACAGGGTTTTGACAGTTTTCGGGCACTATTTGACTCACGCTAGGAGATACAAAAGCTTCTTAAGTCTTATAAAGAGACATAAACACAGTTTATTCAGCTCTGAGACAGAATAAAAACAAGCTCAGAATATGTGACTCATTTCCTAAGAGTGTAGACAACAAAGCGCTCGAGTGTGTGCAAAAGGTAATATTGTACAAGATCGGACAGAACAGCAACAGTACAGCGACAATTATTCAGTATCGTTAACTAAGCGCGCAGATGTAGCTCATAGTATACAGGAAAGCTGTATTTGATCATTGTCTTTTATAAATGTACATCTCTTAATGTACTTTTCAAATTAACCAAGTTCCTATTTTCGTTCTTAAAAAGTTGATTGTTTGTGGACGTTTTTAATCTGTTTAAATAAAATAAAAACTGATCTGAAGCCAATGAATGGACGCGGCGGTCGCAGTCTTACAGCGCTCTATTGGTGGCGCTCCACGTTAAATTTCGTCTTTTATTGTGCGACGAGAAGAACGAGAGGAACTACAACCGTGTTCTTCTGAAGGGCATTACGGAAGCTAACCGTTGTAAACTACATTACCCATAACCCCTGGCGCAAAATATAGTGACGACATATAGTTCCGCCCGGAACAGAGCGATGTGTCCGGCACTTTAAAGGCGCAAATGTGGATAGACTGCAGAATAATTCATAACAGAGGTAAACGTGTCAACACTTTTAAACGTTCAGGTTAAATGACTGTAGTATGTTTGTGTTTGTTTAGTCTTAAAGTCAACATATCAAAACAACTCAAAATACTCTGTTTGTGTAGTTCACACCGCTGTTTCTGCTTATATTGTATAAAATCAGCTACATAAACCAGATTACAAACATCATTATACTGTTGTCATGTTGACACGTATGGTGATTGATGTAGTTAGTGGTTACAGGTAGTTTTTGCTGTGTGGTCGGGTTTGCAATCTTTGAGACGTAATCAAAGGTGTTAGTTGTAGTTATAATTATAGTAAATAAGTGCCTTGAGCTTGTCAAAAAATTGTGCATGCGAAGTTTTGTAATTTTCCTGCACACTAGTCTGATTTTTCACTGGGAAAGTACCCAGCTAATAGGCAACGTTGGCTAACGCTCTCCAAAAGTTATCTCAAAAACGGTCTTGCAGTAACGTTAGTAGAACGTTTCTTTAACGTTATATGTCAACATATATTCTTGAGTAGTTAGTGGAACGTTTTAAAAACGTTACACAAGCTACTGCACTCAGGTTTTAGTTACAGAACTACAAAATGTTTGAATAACGTTCTTATAGCCAAGTAATAACATTAATACAGTGTCTGAAAACTGAACGTTTTGAACCTTCCTAGAACTTTCAAAAAAACCTTTTTGATGTTTTTGTTACCTACGTGAAACATTACAGAAACATTCTTAAACCTAAAATTTCTTAATTCTTCAGCGTTTTTTAAACAGCCCATTAGCTATTGAAGAATAATGTTTTTGAGATCTGATGCATATCTTCAAAAAAAAAAAGTTCTACTGCTGTTCTGTGTTCCTGCAAGAATTTGTTTAATAACTTTACGAGAACGTTAACTTTAGTCAATGTTATTTATGCTGGATAAAAAAGAGAATAAAAGGAACAGTCTTGTTTTTGTCTTCCCTCACGTGCATTATTTGTTAAACACTGACACTGAAAGACTTTAGGCGAATGGAAGTCTGAGTCTGTGGAAACGTACAAACACAGAAACGCTGGAGATTTGAATGTGTAGCTATTTCTCCACCCACTTCTTCTCAGAATACACGTTCAGCAGTCTTTCATCCAGAGAGAAATGAACGTCACATGACTGGAGACTCAGGCTGTGTGTGGCGTCGCTCTGAGGACATGCAGGGAAATAAAACACTGAACGGCTCAGAGTCCTTTTTGCCACTTCGTTCCAGCCTCAAGAAAGACACGCTATTAGATTACATTTCCTGCTTCAGGGGCTCCAAACGTCAAATATGTTCCTGATTTCCCCCCAGTTATGATGATGGACTGTAAATTTATGAGACAGCTGAGCTGGGGTAATTGTAATTAATAAAAAATATAGCAAAATTTATATTGAAACAGCATGTGGCAGAAGGTGGAGCTGAACGTCAGACGTTAACAGAACTGAATATGTTGGAGGTCTTCGACTGCTGACGTTTGTGGAGTTTCTGTCAGTTTTTTTCGTTAGCCACAGTAGTAAAAATGTTTCTTCAAAACTCTTTTAATGTCACCGGGATTCATCTGTATTTTGGTCCTTACATGCTGTAGGACTATTGCCACTGGCAAAAACGACGAAAACACAAATTGACTCGGCATCAGAACGTCGCGTTCGTGCCCGGCACTAAATGACTAGCCGTCTGTAGGAAAAAAATGATGTGGAAGCAAAGATACATGAAAGTCTTGACTATTTAATTACATAGAGGAAAATGCAATAAATAGAAAAGCTCCTTTCTGTTCTTTCAAAGCCTGTTGCATGTTGAAGTAATCTTGATTCATTTGCCACCATCTGAATTCATTTTGCCCAGTATGGCGACCATCTGCCTTCACGAGTCAGAGCAAAGGCTTGATCCTTCATGCAGGCGGCGAAAACAGAAGGACATTTTAAACAGGGATGTGTTTATGAAAGAAAATGGCTGTAATTTTTGCTTTGGTGACACGTTGGAACATTTAGAATTAGGATTTATATTGACTGATTAAATGTTTTATTCAGAAATCTTTCTTTATGGTAGAACAAAGAGAAAAGAGAAATTGTGAAAAATCTTCGTGTAGCTTTGTTCTGTACACCGGCAGTTTCTCCTTTGTGTTACAACATTTCCATGTACAATATGGCTGAGGTAACTTTTAAATGACCTGTGAACAGTATTATGACAAACTACATCAAAGTTAATAGGGATTAGCTTTCATCTGCCTGAGAAAAGGTCATCCACCTGTGAGATTTGATAGTCGGATGGTTTGGTTTGTTATAGGAAGGTTGTGGTTTCACACTCACTCAAGCCAGAAGCTTAAAGCTCCAGAGAGGTGAAGTTTTTTTAAATAAAGCAGGTGGACCGTGACGTCCCACCTGGCTGTACTTCCAGATGGAAATCACAGCACATGTGACAATGAGAGCATCTGAATTTTACAAGCCTCATTTCCAGGGATATATCAGCATCCTGATCATTTGTTTTCTTTGTATTGGAGGAAGGTCTAACTGCAAGCTGTGCAGATAGCTGTGAGTTGTGAATGTTAACTGGTTGTCTGCGCATGCGTCCAGAATTTATCTTGTGTTAACACGCTTGTGTTAACAATAATAACACTATCAATTCATCCTATCAATACTCGTGTTCCGTGGATTTCGAACCCATGACCTTAGCACTGCTAACACAACTGCCAATTGAGCTGCAGGAGTGCAGCCAAATAATGCAGCCATGTAATCTTAGTAGAAGTATGGCAATATTGTGTATATTGGCCCCGTGTACTGTTTTGCGTGTTGTTTGCGTGTTTTTGTAAAAAAGTGTTTAAGCATGTTAAAATTGAACATGCTTCGCGAGAAATTTGTATCGGAACAGTAATTTACACTGTCATTTAAAAACACAGTCTTTTTAATTTTGTTACCAGTTGTTGAGTCGTGTAGACTGACTCACAAAATCTGTTTCTCATTGGTCAATCTCAGTAGCCCAGCAGGAAGTAAAGAAGACGTATACAAGCATGTCAGAGGAGGGAAAGTTTTACCTCCTAATAATGACTTTTGTAATGTTTATGTGAAACTGCTTCATGTTCATTTATTCATCATGTGAGAACAGACACGCACATGTAAATCCTGCAACAGAACTTCATGTCCATTTGTCAACCTCTCAGACGTGTTTGGCTGAAACAGGATGTTTGTGAACAAGACAATAATAAACTTCAAACACATCTGACGATGTCTCTGATCTCAGTCATTCATCAGCAGTCATACCTTCATCAAACCCCATGTGAAAAACAGGGAGTGCTTTCATTGTTGTTTAGAATTATGTGCAGTAACTAAACACAACAATCAGTTCTGCGCATGTCTCGGACTGAATCATGAGTGTGTGTGTGAGTGTGTGAGTGTGTGTGTGTGTGTGTGTGTGAGTGTGTTTGTCATTGATTCTGCTCGGGTGTGTTCATGCTATGGACATGTGGTGTGATTTTTTCCTCCAGTGCGTCCGGAAGCGTTTTCTTTGTGAAGTGGCTTTATAATTGCTGGGCTTTGATGTGACACACAGTGGATGGAGCGTTGTGTTAAATCTGTGTATGTGTGTGTAACAGATGAGCAGCAGTACCGCCAGCCCCATGTCAGCCGGCACCAGCAGCACCACGGCCGGACGTTCATCCGGAAGAGCTACCAGCTTCATTCCCGAGCTCCAGAGTATGATGTAAGTGGATGAAAGTTTTCCTAAAGTCATTCTGACGACTCTAATGTGTTCCGTCCCGTATGAAAATCTTCTGAGTGCACCGCAGTACCGTCGTCATATCAGATGGAAATACAGTGACGTTTAAAGCTGCAATCACTAACTTATGTGGCTTTAAATGAACAAAAATCAGTCATTGAGCAAGTACATGACAGATCAGTGTTCAGAATGATCTTCTGACCTGGATTTGCGACGCTAAGTTTATAATATTGAGTAATAATTTTAGCTGTCGGGTCGGATTTTCCAGGAAACGTCTCTTTGACTTCAATAAAGAGAAGAATATAAAGTAACCTGCGGTTTCAAACAGGGAGGTGAAAGTTACCGATTGCAGCTTCAAACTGATTGTGTATTTTCGCAGGAGAGCAAATATCCATAAAGTTAATTTCTCTGTTCCATCAAACACAAGCAGTTTACTGGTGGGGTTAGATTCACCCTCGGCAGGCCGCAGTGGGGGATGCTTCACGCTTTACTGGAGTATCAATTAATGCTTATTGTCTCGTGTGTTCATAAAATAGAGAGTTTACAGGAAACCACGTCAGTGTTTGCGGTTTTGTAGATGTATCGCACCACGCCACAGTTTGTTTTTTCCACCAAAAACCCTGTTTCTCCATCAACTATTTTAAGTGTAGTTGTTCTTGGAATGAATCAAATGATACTGAATCTATAGAGAGAGAGTCAAAGTTTACAGAACTGCTTTACTGAAAGCACAAAGCGCTCGTAAAGTAAATTTACATGCCGATCCATTGACTTCCTTCCAATAGAGTGTTTGTGGTTTGACCTAGCGAGAGATATTCTTCAGGAAAGCCACAATTGAATTCATCCTTTCGACCTGCTTTGAATTCCATATGAGGAGACCTACAAACCCATGCAAATCTCAACAACATAGTATTTTACTGTGTGTTTACCTCATGTGGGGCAATGGAAACTGAAGATATACGCAGAAATACACGTCAGCTTTTGTTAAACACTTTTTTTTTTGCAGTCAGCGTTTGTTTATAGGCAGTGTGTAGTCAAAGCAAAAGACAAAATGTGGACAACAGTGGAGTGGTTTCATTAAAAATATATTTTGCATAAATAAAATAAAGCTTAATTGTTATGATTTAAAGTAAAAATATAAACATCAAATTTATGACAAAGCACATTTGTCACTGAGTCTGTAAGGTTACTGTAATGTGAATCTAATTTTTAGCACTGTATTTCAATAATACAAATACTGCTGTGTGTTTTTGCATCCTAAACTTTTTTTCTTTATGCAAAATATAATAATTTTAAAATGTATTTCTTTTGATTGAGAGAAGTGTGATTTGGACGTTGCTTTGCTTCAGTCTTTGATTTGTTACTTTAATTTTTTAAAATTCATATTGTTTGCTTATATCACACAATTTTAATTTTGTAGGTTTAAGGTTTTTTAAGGAATGGGTGGTTTTAAACAGACACGTCTCTGTTCTTCTGTTATCACTAACATCACGTTTGAATGTTTTCTGTAGCTGATTTGTTCTTTGTTGTTTTAATTATAATACGAAAGCTTCAGTTCTTTGCCTGTTAAATCTCTCTTCACTGCTTAAACTGCACACACACTTGTATTGTTTTATTTTTCAACACACTCTCTGTGCTGAAACCGTACAGCTCCGTGAAGGGCTATAGTTTGCAGTTTTTAAAAGACGTTTAATTACAGCTTGCGGTGAAATTGTTAAGGAGACTAAATGACCTCCCGTCGAAAAGAATTCTTCCCTCTCTGGCAGGTCCTGCGCTCTGCAGGGTGATGATATGAAGATGTTATATTCTCACAGTGTGCGATTATTGTCAGTGAGCTCATTTTTGGTGATGTGCTAAAATTGAGGTGTAAAAATCACAGACGTCTCTTACGAAAGGGAGAAACGGTCTGTTCTGAGGTCAGCTGGGACTTTGGGCATCTGTGCGTACAGTGAAACAGGCACATTGGAGAGAGTGTGTTTCTGATGCTGTCTGCTCTGGATGGAGTTCCTCTGTTCCTTGTGCCGTGACTGTCTACCGGCTCCAGCCTTCATGGAGGTCTCTAATTGACATCACTTGTTCTTATAAACGGCAGGAAGTTTTGTGGTTCAGTGATAGAGGCAATAGGATTGTTGTATGGGGCTTTTAAAATGAAAAGAAGGGCTACCGGTTAACTTTCTAATCAGCTCAGTAAGTCTCTCACGGGCCTTTTTGTTGCTTTTCTATCTTTAAGGTTATTTTTGTATTTGTTTTGAAACGAGCTGATTTGAATGATGCTGTTATCTAGAGAACAGAGTGACTGCTGGACGATATAATGCACATATTTACAAACTGAAAATTAAATACATTTAAAATCGTTTGTATGTGTAGACAATAGTTTAAAGTTCACCTCCAGTCAAAGGTTTGGAGACATGTGATGCTTCTCCTGACCGTTTCCATCTAATGGCCTTTATACTTAAGTGTTTAATAATGTTTTGTACATTTTGTTTTGTAGATAAAAATTTTGCCCACATCTGATTTTTAATAAACAAAACAATATGATGTAATTATGGTTAAAAATCACGGTTGGGAGAGTGACCAGAGCAGGTGTGTCCCAGCTTTTCATTGGTCATCATAACCAGTGTTGGTGATCAATAGATCTGTCCATTATATTGTTCTGTCTGTATTTTTGAACACAAAATGAAATCTTATGACTTCGGCCTGTTGTTTGATGACAGAATGACAGTATGATTACAGTGTGGTTGGGTAAAGCTGATGTCTGCAGTGAGTATGAAGTAAATGACAATGCTTGAGTTGTTTTTGTCGTTGTGAATCTTGTTTGCTTGTGGTTTTAAGAACAAAAGCAACAACAGGGATGGCTAAGATGTGTCTAACAGTAAATTAGTGATGTAATGTTGTTCATTTGAACAGAACTCTCTCAAGACACCTGTGAGCGAATGTGTTCAGACACAATGATTAAATGTGATTTCATTACGCTTTTAATAATTCCAACCGTCTTGTTATAATCCAGTCCTCTGTAAAGTGTGCTTATTTTGGGCCAGGTTGTTCCACCACACAGCACAGGCATGAGGGGCTAAAAACAACACAGACCCTTTATTATGGCCAAAATTCTGCTTTTTCTGTTCTCTGTGGGTTTGACCGACTTTATCCTTTTTTCCTGAAATCCCTGTCCAGTTAAAATACATGTGTTGTGCTTCTGTAAAGTAAGCTGTGTCTTTAATAATAATTGATTTTATAGCAGTAAAGAAATAAAGAGAATATTCGACCATTGAAGTGAAAATCTTATCACACTTTTTAAATCTAGGAAGTTTATTATTGTCATGAAACATTAATTAATTATAACAGGCGAAACTCAGTACGAAGCAAAACCAAATCATGTACCCAATAAACAGTTTTAAATTTGTGAGAACATTTTTCTAACATTTCCAGTAACAAAAACATTTTAAATAATGTTTTGAAAGTTTTAGAGACATTTAGTTTTCAAAATGCTGTTTCTTACATTCAAACATCTTTAATTCTATAACGTTTTAAAACATTCCACTATGTAAGAATAATGTTTTTAATATGTATATGTAATGTTGAAAAATTTCTACTAATGTTACTGCAAGATTTTGTTGATAACTTTAAGAGAACTTCTAGAGAATGTTAGCAATTGTTCTGAGAACGTTCCCTGTTAGCTAGGCTCTCCTAGCGTTCATTTGTAGACAACAGACATGAAGCTGGCAGATGAGAACATCTCTGCATCAGTGCTTCACATTTACTGTGGATTCCATCACAGGAGAAGCTGTTGGTAAGATGATGCGAACGCTCTTTTTCTCTTGAACTTCAAGCGTATCAAATCTTGTGACTGTAACTCGATCAAAGCGTCAGTTTTAAACAAGCCCTCGGTGAACTCTGAGGCTCATCACAGACACAATGTCAAAAGCATTAATTTCTTCTCTTCAGGTGGTTCAAAATTATGTTTTTTTGGACTAATGTGGTCCTTATGACACGCGTTTGGCAAACGTCTAGACAACAGTACTGAAACTTAATAAATACCTGTCATCATTTTACTTGCAGTCAATTTTTTCACGGGCGATATAAAGTTATTTGTGGCGTGGTGTGAAGGCTACAGCGCTTGTGTGCTCAGACGAATCCCACACAAGCATTTTTGTGGCTCGCATGTCCTGTGTAGCTTCAGTTCATGAAACACTGTCAAACACAACACGCCACAAGCTGGAAAAAGAGTCTGGATCCAAAATGCACAGAGACTGAAATATGGAAATATATTAGTCCACAAAAATCAGTGTGGAAAGCAGAATAACAAAGTGGAAGTTTTCCTCAGTGCTGTGCTGGGAAACGTTCTGACTGCTGCTTTATAATCATCCATTTGACAAACAATATCACACTAATCATGCAAATTCTCAAATGTGGCTTTTAGGCCGAAATACTTTTAATTAAGAGCTTTAAATGAAAAAGTATTTTAAAAAAGTACTGGACTAGGGTGTCTGTACTGTGGATGAATGTGACGCGTATACTGTGTGTTGTTAAACTTTCTTAGAAGAGTCGTAGGACCCTTTACTCCCATGTGTTGTTTGTCCATCAGATGCAGTCAGAGTGGAGCTCTCTCCAAACACACATGCTTTAGTTTATTATGACCCAGTAGAATGTTCTGGCCATTGCATGAACACACACACACACACACACACAAAAACCTCCATCATTTCCAGTATGTGCAGTTCTATTGTTACTGAAATACAACACTCTGGCCATTTTTTTTCTGTGCGATCTGTGTGAAATATTGTTTTAATGTTAGCAAACGTTCTCCTATCTCAGCTGAATATGCAGGAACAACTGTAAGCCATTCAACACTTGCTTTTCTTAAATACAATTAGTCTTTATTTAACAGAGATTATTTGGTAATGTTGGGATGTCTTCAGTCAGTACGATCATTTTCCATTTGATTTCATCCTAATTTGATAATTTGATAAAATTATAGTGTGATACCATGATTTTATAGTTTGATAATTTTCCATTTGATTTAATCACTGTATTGTATTATTATTAAGTTTAAAACTGCTATTTTTTTTTTTACATTTGTTTGTATTGATAAGATATTGCGTTTGAATATATAGTGTTGCTTTACGTATTTTATTTCGATAGATTTTTACTTTTCAAAGCTGCAATCCAAAACTTTTTTTTTTGGTTACAAATGAAAAAACCGTCCCAGGAAATGTCAGCTTGCGAACAGAGAGGCGAGAGTTCTTCAGCTTTAACTGGATATTTTTATACACAGTACAACAAAGATGCTTTTCTCTTTATGTCTTTCATCACTACTGCGATATTAAAATCATTTCATGAGTCATGATACCAGGGAAGAAACAATTATATTTTCTATTCAGAAAAAAACAAGTTGCTGATGGAAAATCCATTGATGTGAGCTGGTGGGAATGTAATGAGACGTAATGAATGTGGAGCTTTTATTTAGCCCAACGGTTACTGAACATCAGCCACTTACAGTAATGAAATGCCACAGTAAAAATCAGGGTTGTCGGGAAGCAGCGGGTGGCGTTCACTCACAGCATCACATCCGGCCCTATAAAAAACGCTTTTACAGAGACCTGCTATAGGACCTGAGTGAAACCACTGGCTACACAAGCTGTTGACTGGCAGCCTGTAGGCGTTTGTGTGCTTCAGGCTGCTGTCTTCTGGACTACAGCCCGTATTAAACCTTTGTGCTTTCAAACCCCTCGAGAGTTTTTGTGTGTTGGATGGAGACAAACATCAGTAATGAGCTACTCACAGAGGCTTCGGTTAACCAGACTGTAATTTAGGCACTGAAATGTACCTCTCATCACAATTGAGTATTTGTTTACCACAGTTAACTCTAGTGTTTCTGCACAGAGAGAGAGAGAGAGAGAGAGAGAGAGAATTGTACTATTGCAGTTGTGATCTTTGCTATATTGGCCTTACAAAAAAACATGTGCTCTCACATAAAGATCCCTTTAGTCTTTACATTAAACATTCTCAACTTCAGCATCTTTACTAAATGTCATTATAAATAAAAGAACAATATTCAGTGGGCGGCCTGTGCTTCATATTAAAGGCAGTAAGGCATCTGTGTGCTTCCCCACTGTGTCTCGCAACACTTCTGGGAACAATAGAGAGATTCCTGAGCAGCTGAATCGTGCGTTTTAAAGGGAAAACTGAACAAGTAGGTTGTAAAGACAGCGTGTTTTCTGTAGGAGAGGTTCTCTTGAACTCTGGACTGCTGAAAAGTTTGATTGTTAATGATCAATTGATCGATGTGAATGAAACAAAAATATCAGTGCTGGATTTCTCCAGCAGAATGTTTTTCAGCGCTCTTATTGAAAGCATACATTGAGGATTCTCTTAAAAGCACTTTCAGAGCGACTTCTGTCAGAGAACAGTTGAATTGTTTTCCGATGCAGTCGCACGTCTTGTGCGATTTCAAACTAGGACGAGAAAACAAGCTTGTTTTGATATAAACAAAAATCTCTTCAATCGCCCAGCGGAAGCTTTAGGAAGTGAATCATAAATATTTAAGCATCTTCAAATTAGCTTAGCTGAGAATTGTTTGTATGGTGGCGTGTTTTCTGCCCAGTCTCCATCAGTTTCCTTTAGTTTCCTCTTACATTAATGGTGGATCATCTGGATCCAGAGGGATCATGTTTATTAATATGAATATTTAGACGGTGTGAGAGCACTGAGAGATCTCGTCTGTCTTTGTCAGCAGAATGGCAGCGATTGTGCTTAAGCTCCGTCATTCTTTGACAGTCCTGGATTTTACGTCTCTTTCAAACCACAAAAAAGTGTATCAAACTCTAGCGATACTGCTCATGTTTCAGTGGAAAACAATTTGTGAGGAGATTTTGCCTTTTGACGTTTGATGCATATTTAACACTGAGGAGGAATGTTTTAATAGAGAGTGTCAACGTATGTGAGAGATGAATTTTACATGAGTCGCGGCCTTTATACTCCTCTGAGTGACTGTTATTTCCCCACAGGATTCGGGTGATATACCGAAACACTTTTATAAGTAGCTTTGTACTTGTAGTGAACACGAGACAATGAAACGCGAGCCGTGATGTCTAGTTCAGTAACTATAGGAGCGTGACATGTCGTCAGTGGATGAGTCAATCCCTTCCAATCAGAAAAACAGTGTTGTTGACAACACACTCAGTGCTGGCGTTAATTCTTAATGACTGTTTTTCTCCCCGGAGCTTAAACCTGCATTATGTCTTGAGTCTCAACGTTTCCAAATGTCCTTCTTGGCCTGTTAAAGCTGTTAATAGTCGCTAATGGATTTGATTTCAGCTGTTTGCTGCTGTCAGAGAAATCTGTTAAACTGCTGGTTAAACTGGTGGGTCACAACACAGAAGCAAACACAAAACAGAGCTGAATGTTAATAAAAGGCAATGAACATTTCATTGTGCTTATTTAGAAAGCAAGTGGGTTTAAAAAGGCTTATCAGCTTTGAAGGGAACAGAAGTTTAGTTTCTTTAACTGTTGATGTCAAGGGATGTGCCTCTAATCAAACTGTAATTTCTGTGTTAATTCATCTCACACGGTTGTTACAGGCTGTTCTGCTGTTCCTCAAATTTCAGTCTCATGTTAAAAATGTTACATAGTTGAGCATGTATAAGTAATAATGTTAATATTTTAAAGTTTAATTTTAATGACTTTTTTTAATGACCTGGTAACCACTACATGACCCCGTATGAAGGGTTTAGTTCTAATGGCACGATGTGGTTGTGAATCAGTGTGTTCTCTTAACTCTTTAACTCATTCTTTGTATTACACAGTTGTGTATAGGTAGAGGTTCCAGGCTGTGTGTTGCAGGGCCACTCAGTACAGTTGTTTAATTACTGGACATGATCTCGCTTTGTCAGTCATATGTTAAGATACCTAAGTGTGGCGGTCGCCTCTTAGTAAAATCTGTGAGATGACAAAGTGTTTCTTTTGTGGTTTCAAAACCCTCGTAACCAAAGACGAGCTGGATGCAGCGGAATCAGAGCCCGAGTGTAAGCAGGCGCTCATTGCTCCTCGCGCAGATACCCGACACGCTTTTGTGTGTGTGCTGCTCTCTGTATGGAGTGATTGCAGTGCTCAGATGACCCTGTGTGTTACAGGAGGCTGTTTTGTATTTTAAAGCTAATGTTTAGGTTCCTGCACCCCTGCACCCCTGCGTGCTGCTCACACTCACCCCTGGTGCTGCTCACACTCACCCCTGCACGCTCTGATAGACAAGCGCTTGCACTACAGCCGTGCGAGCGACGTCACCTCAGCATGTTTTTTCTTTTGTTTTTCTCTACCGTTGTTGTCGTTTATTTTGTGTTTTGTGTGAGACTCGATTATGGCTCTTCAGGTACATGTAAGTTTTCATGGATTTTATTTTGAAAGGGTTTGTTCACCTCAGCTGGATGCGAATGTGGAATCGGACGAATCTGTATTCACGAAACGCATTTTTGAACGCACGCGTCTTTATTTCCAGTTAGTCGGTGAAATCGACTAAAGTGTTTTGTGAGCCAGACAGTTTGACTCCCAAAGCTTTGCTTGTTGTTTACATAGCCAAAACGTACATTTTAGGAGGAAATAAAGCATTACAAGGCAAAGGGCCTGTCTGAGAACCGTTAATTTCCCATGTGGTGAGCTGTGGAGCCACGGAAGCCAAGATTGAGATGGAGCGCCAAAGCAGCACGTCCAGTTTTCTTCCGCTCGATCTGGGCATTTTTACATGTTTCCCTTTTAGTCTGCGTGTGTATCATGTTATAAATATTTTAAAGTAATGTTCTGGCTGATGAAAATTCAGCATTCCAGAAGAGGTTAAATCAATAGAGCGGGCCGGTTTTTGGCTGAGGCGAACAGGTAAACTCTTGTTAAATGCAGTTGCACTCCAGTACTGGAATCACTTCATTATGGCACAATCGAGTGCCGTCCATGTTCACGACTCTGAACATATTTCCCTCTGAAACTGCCCGAGGCTCTGACTGCAGAAAGCCCTCCAGTACAATACATTTAGCAAAATTATAGCATGAGGTAGAATTTTTTGGTCCTTTAATTTGAAAAGAAAGGGCTTCTTGGGTTTGTCTGCAGTCTGTTTGTACAGTATATTTTTCTTTAGCAATATTCTTCCTCTGTCTTGCCAAATACTCTACGAAAGCAAATAAGAAATGTAGGAGAAATGATGAGGCACTTCTACAGCAAACTGTGGCCGCGTCTCAGCGTCTGAGGGTAAACAAATGCTTCTCATGCAGTTATAGTTCAGCGGCAGTTTTACACTTTAAACAGCAGAACCAAATTTGCACTCTAGATGGGCAGTCAAAAAGTTGATATATATAATATGTGCATGCAGTGATACCTAAAAGGCTCAATTTTTTTAAATTTATTTACATTCGAAATTCTTAAAAATGTTTGTAGACTTTCTGTATACTAAGAAATTCTTGTACTTTTTCATTTTCAACTTCTCACTGAATTGATAAACTAAAATTATGTTATTTTAGTCGTGGTTTCAGATTTACAGACTGTATGCATATACAGTGTCTATAAAGTGTCACATCTCTTAATCAGACCTGTTCATCTCTTCATATGACTCGTGTGTACTGTCGAGATGCTCTGAAAAGGGTCTGTAGTTTATGGCACAAGGAGCAATTCATTATCTGAGCTGTTTGTCTGGATTCCAGCTCTATAATCTGCCTCTTTAAATACACTTACATCAACCCTCATACACAATCTACTGCCTATGAATTCTGTGCATTCATATATATTTCCATCAGCGACTGCTTTAAATGGTGATATATCAGAGGCGCTGGCTTGGCTGGCCATGATTTAAAGATGGTTTGTGGCGACTGTGATCGTTTGTTGACTGGTATTCATGTTCCAGAAGTCGCGTCTCTTCGTGTTGGGGGAATATTTATTGTTTCCTACTTTGAATGTTGTGTTTGGCTGACTGAGGCTTCATGGTTAAGTGTTTGATTATTTTTGAAGACGCTTCCTCTGAGTTTGTATGAGACATCAATGGGTTTCTTTGTCGTGTGGAGAAGCATATTGGATCTAGTGTGTGTGGTGTGTGGTGTGTGTGTGTATAATGTACAGCAGCGCAGATGAAGTCTCTCAGTGTCTCTCCTAGTGTGATTCTTACAGAGAAGTGTCAATAAAAAAAATTACAAATAAATGAAAAAGAAAAAATCTGCAAATGATTGTATGATATTTGTTTTTTAAGTGCTTTTTTATATGATTCATGTCAAAGGACTTGTAGCATTACACAGTGGAATCACAAGATTACTGTTGGAAATGTTT
The DNA here is from genome assembly GCA_036877585.1 of Botia kubotai. Taxonomy (NCBI): domain Eukaryota; kingdom Metazoa; phylum Chordata; class Actinopteri; order Cypriniformes; family Botiidae; genus Botia; species Botia kubotai. The sequence continues at coordinate 41,609 of JAZGTI010001457.1, forward strand.
TAATTTATACGTGTTCATTTATCTGTTTAACAAGTAAAACATTGAATTAATTCATTCACATAAATATGAGTTTATTATGAGTTTATTAGTATTTGCTGTGTCCACATCTTCACTCTAATAACTACATTTGTGCAATGGAGTTAAATTTTACAACATTTGCTTACATTTATTTAGTGATGTGGAAATGCAGTTATTTTGTTTTAACATTTTTTCAGACGTTCGGATCTGACTGTAATATATTTACTGTATTAAAGAGATGATGCACAGAAGGAAAACGGAAGTTCTGATTTGCATATATTGTTCTTCTCCTGCGCGTGTGTGTGTTGCTCTGATTTCAGGAGGTGAACTCGTGCAACGCTGACATTTATATCACATTACATCCTCGTCCTCTGAGGAATTAGGGCTCATTTTTCTTGCCATTTAGTCTTTAATCTGTTTGATTGCGTTTTGTTTTCTTCTTTGACAGAGGAAATCCCTCCCACACTGTTAACATTCATTTTGTTCAGTGAATCTGTCCCGTCATGAGTCTGTGATTATTTCAGACAGATTATCATGTACACATTACGTTAGTGACAAACGTACGTTAAGAAAAGGCTCGTGGTCCGAGAGATGTCATGAACTGGTGTCTGGCAGAACACTTCACAATTCTTCTACATTAAAAACGTTTTAATGTGGACACTAATGTAAACGCAAGCTGTTTATTCTCGCAAACAAACTGTTGTTGATGTAAAGCAGTGAAGATGTACAGAGTACTTGAAACACAAACACAACTATTAAAATGAAAACAAACATTATAATACGTCTGGCTGCAGATGTTGAACTTCTTTTGTCTGCTCAGTTTGTGAGGGTCGGGGACTCGGGTCACATTTCGTCTGTTAATGTTGTTTTTCTAGCGTAAACGAGAGTTGTGATTATCAGTTAGCCGAATAAAGCGGCACCATCCACACTGCCATATCAGTCACACACAGCGAATGAAAAGCACATGGCACCTCTACACCAAACTACAGGCTGCTAACTGATTAGTGACGCTCCACAAAATGTGCCAAGAGTTTGTTTTTAAACATCTTTATGACTTGTGTGTGATAGCCGGACGTTTTTTTTTAAATCTTTGCAGTCATGCACTTTGAAGAAGCTTTAAAAGATATTCATGATTGTGTTATATTTTTACAATTAGTTATTAAAAATGTTGGTTGAAATTACATTTATTTTCCAATATTTCCCCATATTTTGGCCTATAGTATATATGAGTCATTTGTCTTATCTAATGATTGTGATGTTTGTTTTCAGCTTTCAGGAAACTGCTGTTTTATGATAATAAAACTAGAATATTTTGAATGTTGTATGTTTTGATGCTGGAGTATTTATATCACGTGTCAGTGGCTTGTTTTTTAAATCCTTAAAAGAGATTCACAATCCTAGAACCTCATTAAAACCCAGGTGATCTCACAATATGATGTTTGGTCTGTTTGTAGTGTATTTTCCCTAGTAAGCGAGCATGAAGAACCACAAGCCCTTACATTATAATTCCTCAGATTCTGACCTGACTGCTGACGCAGCTTTTGGTGTATTTTAGGAAACGCGAGCTATTGTGCGTCTCCTGGGTCTCATGTTTTAGGGACGCCACGTTTAACGTCTTGATGTGCTTCACGCCGACAGTGATGACAAAAGCATGTAGCTCAGGCTGTCTGGCACAGTTTCAGTATCCTCCTCCAAACGCTTGTCTAGAACGCCCTCGAATTGGGCGACATGAGAAACCTTATGAGGAACATACTGTAAGTACCTTTACAAATCAGTACTGGAGTAACAAGATCGTTGTGTGAGTTTAAAGCTCTCTGTTGACAGCTTTGGTTTTATCGACGCGTGCGCTGGCTGATTAGATTGTCGGACTAAATTTGTATTTGTTTGTATTTTACATGTTAGTGTATTTTGAATAGCTGAGGTATTCAAATGCATTTTGCATAGATTGTTTTACATGTGGTTGTTTTGTGTGTTGTGTTATGCCGGGATCAATTTTCAGTCGTGCGTTTGTCTTCTCGCATTATGCTAATGTGGCATCGTGGGTCTTAAACAGAGACCACAGACGCTTTTAAGAATATTTCCATTCAATTAAATTGTATTACATGTTCATCTTTAAAAAAGTCTAAAAGCAAGCTAACAAAAATAAATGTGTGTTTTGCTTTCATTCACAAAGATAAATACAGTCACCCTCAGTAGCCAGAACTAGATTTAGTTTCCGCATTTATCAATTAACATTAGCTACATTTAACAACCACGTATAATATACAGCTATTTCATGTTGGACTGAAGCTCTCCACATCTTGTTTTAATGTAGCTCTTTAAATTAAACCGGAGCGAATGTTTATACGTTCTGCAGAGTTTTTCTTTTCCCTCATCGTTCCACATATGTATTTTTAAGTTATCCAAACATTTCAGCATCTTAGCATGTTTGCAAACGTAAACACAGCAAGTTTTACCCTTTCTGAAGTGGCTTTCTATGCTGTACCCTACGTTAGAGACTTTCAGACGAGCGTGTGTGAATGTGATTGGTTATTGACCCCAGGCTGGTGCTGTACGCAGAGTTTGACTTCTGTATGACCCGACACTGAACCACAGCACGCTGAAATGAAAATAATTTTTCACAGCACTTACCCCAGAAGAAGTTCTGCTGGCATGGATTCACCGAGCTAAAAAGACTGTTGGACGCCATAGCCACACGTGAATATCCTCAGATTTCTCCTTTGGAGGTCCTGGTGACCCTTGAAGTCCTAAACTGGGAGCAGAAATCATATCAAGGCATATGTAGAAAC